>CAUYRT010014340.1:0-20445 GCA_963574885.1 Lepilemur ruficaudatus
GTAGATTTTTGAATGTAACAAGATAAGTCAACTTGAGTGGTAATATATTTTGGGAAATCAGCTCACTACAAATTGTGACTGTAAACATTGTACTGTAAATGCTTTGTAGTTTTCCCCCAATAAAAAAAAAAAAAAAAAAAAAAAAGAAAGAAAAAACAAACAACCCTATTAAAAAGTGGACAAAAGACATGAACTGAAGCTTCTCAAAATAATGGAAATGATGGCCAAAAAACAGGAATACATGCTCAACATCACTAATCGCCAAGGAAATGCAAATTAAAACCACAAGGACATATCACCTTATCCCAATTAGAGTAGCTTTTATTGAAAAGTCCAAAAAGAATAGATGTTGGCATGGATGCAGAGAAAAAAGAATGCTTATATACTCTTGGTGGGACTACACATTAGTACAACTCTGGTTAGAAAAGAGCATGTACTCACTATTAAATTGGAATACCAGTGAGCACACATGTGCACATAGGGAAGTAAAACTCAGTGGAAATCAATCCAGGGGGAGAGGGGAATAAAAGACGGGCAAAAGTACATGTAATGAGTATTATGAACACTATTTGGATGAGCACACCTCATAGCTGGCACTCAAGCATTACAAAAGTGATCTATCTAAACTAAAACATTTTTACCTCCTTAATATTTTGAAATAAAAAGGACAAAATATGATTAAGCATTAGTTACTTTTTATATGTGACAGAAACAAAAATGAATGTACACATCCAAATCTGGAATGGTAAGAATATATGCCTGAAATTTGTAATTCATTGAAATGCACTGGAACTTTGTTAGCTCAACCATCCTTAAATGTAACTGTTTAAAATGTATAAACATGTAACTGCCTCTATTCCATGAATCATAATAAAAACTGAAGTATTGTGGCTTAATTATAAACTTCATATGACCATAATGCTTTATATACTAACCCACTCTCCTTAACATTTGAAAAGTTGTTCATGGAAAAGATCACTACCTGCTTAGTTCTTAGCTTGATATCAAATCTATTTTGTTTCCCTAATGTGGTAAGGAAAATAAACCAGAAGTCAAAAAATGGTTTGGCTAGGGCAGAAAGGATTTTAGCAGGAGTTCAGTTAAGGAAAAGATAAGCTAAAAAGGGTAAAAACAACAATTTTCTTTTAACCCTGCACTATCAAGGAACTTTTATTGTACTGGGAAAATAGTGTTACCCAGTAAGCTAACTAGAACACAAAACTCAAAAGTTATCTTTTCCTCTCCATTAGAACAGAAGTTCACAAAAGCAGGAACGAAAACACATTAGGGGCTAGAATAATTCAGGAAAGCTTCAAGTAGGTAAGGCATGAGCCAGGCCTCGTAAGTGAGCTGAATGATTTCATTTTTGACCAGGAAGTAATCCATTGGAGAACATATAATGTAATTAAATTATCTTCAGGAAACAGACTCAGAAGAATAAATTGTTTGTCCCAAGAAAAACAAAAGAATAAAAAGATCATCATGGACCAAGAAATAGCAAAAATGATACCTTTCAACTTTCAGCAATGCTGTATTAGTCACATTAAACAGATCTACCTGAATAAGCAAAAGAGAAAATGATAGCACCTAGCCCACCTACAGGTGTCAGGAAGAGCCATATGGTGGGAACTTAGAAGCAACCTCCATGGTGTGTGTGTGTGTGTGTGTGTTTAAGTGAGGAGGAGGAGGACTGAAAGTAATGTTACCAGTGACATTAGATGGTGACAAATTATCCAAATCATGTCTGCAGAAAGGTGAGGGGGTAGGCTAGGACAAAAAGAAAGAAGCTAGACCAGAAATGTAGCAATTCCCACAAATAATGTGAAATAATCAAATCAGGATACTTGGAGCATCCATCACCTTAAGAATTTACCATCTCTCAATGTTATGAACATTTCAAATCCTCTCTTCTAGCCATGTCAAAGTATATAATACACTGTTGCTAAATATTATCACCATACTCTAACAGAACTTATCCTGATACCTAACTCTATGTAGATACTTCATTTCCCCCACCCTCACACCCTTCCCAGCCTCTAGTAACCACCATTCTACTCTCTACCTCCATGTGATCAACTTTTTTAGATCCCACATGAGTGAGAACATGTGATATTTATCTTTCTGTCCCTGCTTTATTTCACTTAACACAATGATCTCAAGTTCCATCCCTGTTATATACAACTATTAAAATGTTTACATACCTCAAAATATGTGCAACTATTATCTATCAATTAAAAAAAAAAGAAAAATGGGGCAAATTGGAGAATACACAGAACCTGTTAGCAGAAGGCAGAGGACACACACACTGAGGAGGCTCCTGAGGCTGCAGGCCTGGATATGCTCAGGCAGAGTAAGGAAGCAGTTCTAACACTTCAGGGACAGTAGAAGTTACAGCAGTTTTGGCATGACCTGTTTTTCTATTGAAGATGGAAAATACAGGTAAAGACTGTCCCATCTGAGAGTTCAATGCTGGCCTGCAGTGGGTAGCTAATATGTGGCAATTACTATCATGCACATACTTACATGGCTACATTACAAAGCAGTTGGTCAAGACATAGCAGTAAGACTATTGTTAGCAACATCAGGGAAATGACACAGTAAGAGCAGAGAATGGAACATTTTGGGGGAGGACATTTAGGTAGCAGGAAAAGAGGAGACATCAAAGGAAAAAAAATGATAACTGGTTAAAAGGATTAAGAATGGCACAGATTGCAGACCAAAGAAGCTACATTGGTGCCAGTATAGCACAACTAGACCAGGCCTAGCAGCTTGGTGTTGAGCCCCCTGGGACTTCTACTACATATTATCAATGACTCTCACATTCAATAACATCTCCCAAAGCCACCTTTACATCTTCTCCATAGATTCTTATCACTATTTACATGGACAACTAAATGTACAGGGCTGATAGGGTGAGGGGTTCAAATTTTTTACGCGATGAAAAGTGCAAAAGATGTCTGATATTTGACCCCTCCTGAATTTTCACTGTAAGTTGGATAGCTTTATAGAATATCACTACATTATAAAATGTTCTGAAAGATAAATAGCACTCAAAAGTGGTGCTCATGAAAATGTATGCCAGTCTCAATATATTAGTATACTTTAGAACTAATTAAGAGTCTTTACATTAAACTTATTATATAATAAGTCTTTAAAACAGATATTACTTTTTTCAACATTGTAATCTAGGCAATTTTAACAGGGTAAATTTTATGTATCAACACCTAATCACTCCTGTCTATGAAGAACAGGTTGGTATTACTAAACTTTCACAGATGAGATGCACATTTCCTAAACCTTTCCTTTGAGTGAGGATACAGCATGTCTTCTTTACTTCACAAAAAGCAACCATGCAAGGACTAAAATAGGACACAATACACATCTTGATAGAAAAATGAGAACTCCAATCTTTTTTTTTTTTAAAGTACACAGACACCACCTTACTTGGAAATGGGACTAAGCATATGCAGTATTTTTAAACTACATATAATTGCTCACAGGACAAAATTCTAGAGCTATTACAGAAAATATCTAGGATAGAGGAAAGGGGATACTGAAGACAGGCAGAGCAGCCATCCCAATTTTCCTGGAACTGAGAGGTTTAGGACTTACAGTGTTAACATTAAAAAAAAAAAAATTTCAGGCAAATCAAGATGAGTTTGTTATCCTAAAGGAAAAGAAAAAACTTCAAGAGAGCAACTGATCTCTTTTCCAGCTGGCTGTGGCTGGAAACAAGGAGAATTAGAAATTCTTATTTTGCCTGTTGTCAAGTTACCTGCTGTTTTAGTTGTACTTCCTGTTGTTTCATTTCTTCGTATTTGTGCCTTGATTCTGTTGCTTCTTTTAATAACTAGAAAACAGAAATATTCTGTTAAAACTCTAACAGCAATTACGCATATGGCAAAAATGTCAAATGACCAGATAGTTTCACTTACTCTTTCATTCATTATTTTAGCAATAGTCACAGGTGAATCCTATTACCTCAATTGCCAACTACCAATCTTTGAATTGTTCCACTTGTGAATACTTAGGATTACAGGAATAATCTTTAATTGCTTAAGGAGAAAAAGTACCCTAGATACAAAAATAGAACTTACAAAACTCAGGATTGAAATGTGTTTTAGAAGAAAATAGATATCTATACTTATAAACAGAAAACATTACTAGAAATCTTGACATTATCTGGATCATTTAGAAAGCCCCTCCACTATGTAAGAGGCAAGAAAAGTTGAAAAAATATTCAGCAAAACGTGAAAATAAAAACCCAGTTTCTGATCACTTTTTAAAAACTATAGAAAACAAGAGTCTAGGGATAGATACGTGTGTTAGTAGTTATTTTTAAGTTACTTATTTAAAAACAAAACGCAACGTAGAACACCCATGTTTAGTAAACTTGGTTGAAATTTAACTATCGCTAACTCTCGAAGCCTAACCTATCTAGTAACTGGCACAGTTCATGGACCTGCTATATTAAAAGCAATATAATATTCTGAGCGTGGAACAATCAGCCATGTGCTGGTTTTTCCACTAATTTGGTCTAATCTGCAAAAAAGTTTTACATGAGAATTTCATTAGAAATGAAAAGCTGAATTTATTCTGACACACATACATCCCTATATCAACCTAGAGAGTAAAAAAGCAAATTGTATGCCTTGGAGCTATGTAAATGAAGAATGAGTTTAACTGGTTTAAACAGCTTGCTACAATTTTGGCAACATTTTTTAGGTTAAAACTTACAAACTCTCTCTCTCTCTGATGTTTTTTGTCAGCTTCTTTTATCAGCCGTGTCGTTTGCTGAAGTTTGGCATCCACAAGCTGTTGTTGCAGTTCCTTATGTTTGAACACTTTGTCAATATGCTATGGCAAAAGTAAAATTTCTTCCATTACATAATGAAGAAAGGAACACAGTGGGGAGGAAACATAACACAAGTTATAGCACCCTACTCCCTGGCTAATACAACCAGCTAAAAATTGTGAGCGTTTCTGTCTCTGCACTCAAAGATGTAGCTATTCAACACCATCTTGCAAACCACATTCAGAAGGGCACTTTCCTTTCACTGCTCCCCAGTGACTAGCTGTGTCAGAGAGGGGCCACCCCCCATCACCACCTTTGTGCTACCTGTTTCTGTCTTCTACTGAAAACAACACTCAAACTGCATCAAGACAAAAGATAAAAAACCAAACTGATAAATTCATTCATCATACACATAATTCCTGGACATTTTTTCTTCTTATTTAATCTGCCCAAATTTCTTAATTTTAGACAGCATAATATAATGACAAGAATGGCCTGGGGCAAATCTGATCTAGATCATTGTATGGCCCAGTACAAATTACAAATTCTTTTTGAATCAGACAGTTCCCTTTTTCTGCAAAGGCAGATGACCACACATACCTTGCAGACTTG
The DNA here is from genome assembly GCA_963574885.1 of Lepilemur ruficaudatus. NCBI lineage: Eukaryota > Metazoa > Chordata > Mammalia > Primates > Lepilemuridae > Lepilemur > Lepilemur ruficaudatus. Next base: position 5,408 of record CAUYRT010014340.1, read on the forward strand.
TTGTCCAAATCAGGGCAATAATTAAACAAGTAGGGTTTTCAATGCTTGGCGCATACTAGACATTTGGTAAGACCTTTCCAAACTAAATCATTTAAGTAGTTATTATGTAGGTATAATAAGGTCTTTAGAACATCCCTCCAACCCATGGAGAAGTTACAATATTCTTTTAGTTACAATATTCTATGTGAAAGGAAGAGATGCTAGTTAATAAGGTATCCTAATTAAATTTTGAGGAAAGTGCAACAGGAAATTGTCTTTAACTGAATATAATTTAATTATTATTCAATGATATCCTGATCAAAAAAAAGAAGAAGAAAAAGTATATAATATCCAAACTAACAAAGCTTATAAGTAACAAACTTGAACATACTCATTTTCAAAATTTGCTACTTCTGTGGTGAGGCAGACTATCATTCTTAAAAACAATAAAACTTAAAGAATCTTTTTTAACAAATTGAGTATTTTAGTAAACAAATTTAATAAAAAGAAAATTCACTCTATAATTCAAAAATATTTCTTTAATAAATGCCCTGTAAGTAGGAAAAAGGGGGAAAAAACTATATATTAAGAAGACTTGAAAATATCAAGCAATGAAATACATAAACTCTAGGTTTGACAATGATTTAAACAATCTTATAAAAAAAAGAAGGGTGATAGAAATTTGAACAGTGACAAGATGTATGATTAGTAACAACTGTTAAATTTTTAGGTGTAAAAATAGTATATGGTTATGCTCTGGTGATGAATGAAATATATTTTGGATTTGCTTAAAAGCAGGTGAAACAAGAGTTACTAGAAATAAGAGTTACAGAAAACAAAAATGGGAACTTTTGAGACAAAATGATATATTCAATTTTAAATTCACAACATTCCACAATAAAGAAGTTAGCAAACTGCTTAGAGACAAAGTTAAAAAGATAGTCAAAATTTTAAAGAAAAATGTTTTCAAACATAGTATGAAGAACTATAAATTAAAATAATCTAAAATTTGAATTGAAAAGTGCATAAATGCTACAGTCTTTCATTTTCTATGGTAGATACATATAAAATTTATTTTTTATCATTTTAAATTAGTTATATTTTTAATTACCAATTTAATGTATTTATGTAAGGAATTCAAATACATAAAAGCACAAAATTTCATTAGCCAAAAGCATAATAAAGATAGGGAATGCACCTGTTGCAACTCCAAAGCCTCTTACCCTAATCATTTAACCTCTAAAAGTAAAGAAGCTTAAATAAGTAGAGGCTATCACCTATTCACTTTTATCTAGACACTCCCCAAATATCTGAGTAGTTTATAACTTAACTGCAATGATCAGGTTCACCACCATCTTTTAGTAAACATTTTACTTCACTGGGTGAGTGACTACCAAATGGCTAAGTGAAGGAGTATCAGTAGACTCTTTTTTTACCCAAGTAGTATAATACTCTATTTTTATACTCAATATAGTACAGTAGTTATAATACAATGGTACTATACACTGTATAGATTTGGGGTCTAAATATTTAGTATTAATCTGGATAAAAGAAAACAATCTGTATGCCAAAACTGCAATCATTCAGCATCATATGTGGGAGACAAGTAGTACTTAACATGTCTCCCTGAAGTCAGCTCACTGACTCCTGGGCCAAGTGATGATGATCCCAATTAGTTACTCTGTTTGCTTTGTTCCTATGCAAGCATTTCTAACAAATACCTAATTTCAGCTGTGTATATACAAAAGTTCTAAAATACTGTCCTGTGACATTTTAACTTTAGTAATGATTCGGGAAGCTTTTCCTAATGCTAAGAAACTGTCCATAAACAAACAGAATGTGGTTACCTCTTCCCTCAGAGCATACTGTTCAATGAGCTTCTTTAGCTTTTCTCCTAGTTTGATGTTCTCTTGTTGGAGTTTGGCATTGTGTACGTCATGTTGTTCCATCTGAGCCTGAATTTCCTTTAACGTAATTTGGAAATGTGCAGTTGCTTCTTTACGACTTTCTTCCTCCTCCTTTGCCTGCTGCATATGTTCTTCCTTATTATCCAAAATAATTTGTGTTAACAATATAGAACTATAGATAAAACTCTAAAAAGGATGTGTTACGATGTGGGTTCCTTTATTGCTGCCCTAAAATGTTGCTTCTGAATTACAGTTTCTTCCTCTTATTTATGGCCAGAAAGGTCTTTAAAAATCAAGCAGCTTTTCCTAAACAGATAATAAGAGAAAAGCAAAGTGCTCTTCTATAAAATAAGTGCTATCAGTGCTAACTATCTAGACATTCAACACTAAAATGTAATTCAGATGCTTTCCCACATAGGCAGTTTATTCCATATTATTTTTCCAAATATCCTTGTCACTAGTTAGTCAAGGTCTCATCCTACAACAATCTTTATATCTGGTACTTTAGTCTCTGAGTCATACCTTCCATTTTCTAAGGGAAAAAGAATGAATGCAATCATTATTTTAGAAAGCTTACTTTCAAAGTTTTGTCAGAATACATGTGTCAAAAGACCTTTACCTAAATTGTTAACAGTTCAGTCCAATGTTAACTTGCTATTGAAAACAATACTATCTACTTGCACTATATTCAAATGCCAGGTTTCAAAACCAAAAATAAACAAATAAAAAATTCCTCATACCAAGTAAGGATACATTTCACAACTTGTCCTACACTCGTAAGTTTGCTATGATGGGGGTAGTCAGAGATCCAGCACCATTAAATTCACACTGCAACTATACACTTCCCTAGCAATATCACAAGGGCAGATAAGTTACCCTGATATGGCATATTCTTTTCTACGGTCTCTGCTTTTTCCTGCTTCCCTATTCACACAAATTTTGATACCTGCTCCCTTCTTCCATTAAAATCACCGTAGCTGTAGGTACTGTTCTAAAAGTAATTAGCAATGAAACAGCCAAGAATGGGCAGTATAGCACTCTAACCAGTTAACACTCACAGTAGAGTTTGACAACTTGTTTTTCCTTTGTAAACTCACATTAACTCAAGCTTTTCACTCCTTACCAAAGGAGGATCTCATAATCAACTCTATCAATGATCAGCTGAAAATTTGGCAACTTTGAGCTTCCTAAGCAAGAGGGCTGTGAACATAATTAACACTATCATCAAGATTTCCTGTAATCAAGTATAAGGCAGATTAAGGAGCCAGCCCTTGAATTTAAATCCAAAACTTAAATAGAAAAAGTGAGTCTGAAATTTACAATGACCTCACATGAGGCATCGGCTCAAGCAAAAACTCAAGACAGTAGCTCCAGACCTAGGAATCCTGCAAAGTCTTCTGCCTAGGAACCTGATCTACCAGGACAAGTATACCTGGGAGTTATCAACCTGTGGCCATTGTTACAATTAATTCCCATTAAAGCAAGTTGCACAAGAATTTATTTCAAGTAGATATAAACTGATTACAAATTTCTTCTGAAAAATAGGAAAATAAACCAACTAACCTTTAAAGTCTTATTGTGACGCTGAAGTTCCCTGCAAAGTGACTCTAGTTTGCTTCTTGCCAAGAAAGCCTTGCTTTGTTCATTCTGCAAGTGAACTTTCTCTTTCACAATCTGGGCTTGGTTCTTCTGCAGAGTCTTCATTTGTTTCTGAAAATTTCTTCTCTCCTCCAGCTAAAATTAACAATCACTTTACATTTATGAAGGATAGTAGAATCTTTGAGGTACAGATAGAAGAACTGCAATTGCAACCATGGAAACTTTTCTACTCTTCTCATTTCTAGTTGTTACAGGAAGTACGAAAATTTAGTGTAGGAAGAAATATCAATCTAAATCTACATTTCTTATTAAAAGCAAAAACTAACCTTTTAATCAAAATTCTAATGCAAAAACTTCTTTGGGATCAGTACCATCTAGTTTTGCTTCTCTACAAGAACATATAAAAGCTATTTTATTAAAATCACTGTCAAAATTAGAACATAATAAATAGCACTCAAGATTCTTTGTGAGTGAAATCAGTTTTAGATTCAAAACGAATTATTCTATTTCACACTAACAGATAAAATAATCTTGCTGATACTTGAGTAAAGCTTTTATAAAGAATAAAATACTGACAGGTCAAACATTTCAAGAGCAAGAGGAACATATCAAGAAACAAAGAGAGAACTTTTCTGGAAGATGGCTGAGCATAGGCATTGGCGGCTAGATCATCTCAGAAAGAAGAAAAGTTTAACATTAAAAAAAACCAGGCTAAGTGTAATTCTAAGGAAAAAGTGCCGGCACCTACCGGAGATTCCATGGAGAGAAAGTGTAGGGTAAAACAAGGAGGAGTGAGATACCAACAGAGCTGAACCTTTCAGGGGCTTGCACAACCTATCCGAAATTGTTTCTCCTTCCATCAAGCCTCAGGAAGTTGGCAGGCTCCTGAGATGCTGGAGAGCCTTTCTACCTTCACGAGCCCAAAAGTTGCGGACACTGAACTGAAAGCTTCTTGGGGACAAAGCACCAGGTTGCCAGTCCCCCTAAGGATCACTTCCCGTCACCACAGACGTAAGCGGAGACAGCAGGCTATACTGTTGCTTCAGCCAATGTGTGCATTTGGTCTCCAGGAAACACATCTAACTTACATGGACTCTCATGGACTCAAAGGGAAGAGACAGAACAAATATTCCACACAAACAGAAGACAAAAGAGCAGGTGTAGCCACACTAAATCAACAATGGTAAAGAAAGACAGCGATGGTCATTACATAAAGGAAAGGGGGCAATTCAACAACCAGACATAAGAATCCTAAATATCTGTGCACCTAACACAGGAGCTCCCAGATTCATAAAGCAAATTCTACTAAGCAAAGAGAAAAGGGAAGCATTCTAAATGCTGGGTATGTCAATGCCCACTGACAGAGGTGGAGAGATCATCAAAACAGAAAATAAATAAACACTATACATAAAACAGACTCTAGAATAAATAGGTTCTAACACATTTATTGAACGTTATACCCAGAAACTACTGAATATACATTTTTTTCATCAGCACATGGAACATTCTCCAATATTAATCATATCTTATGCCAACAAATTAAAAAATATACAAATCATAATCATGCACCTTCTCAGACCCCAATAGAATAAAAGTAGAAATCAATTCCAAGAGAAACACTCTAATCTACACAAAGATAGGGAAATTAAACAACCTACTGCTGAAACATTATTGGGTCAATAATGAAATTAAGATGGAAATCAAAAGATTCCTTGAACTGAACACAACAAAGGGGACAAAAGCTATCAAAATCTATGGGACTCAGCAAAAGTATTCCCTAGGAGAAAATTCATAGCCTTAAATGCCCACATCAAAAAGACAGAAATTAACAAGCTAAAATCACATCTCAAGGAGCTAGAAAAAGAAAAGCAAACCAAACTCAAAGCCAACAGAAGAAAAGGAATAACAAAGGTCAGAGCAGGACTAAATGGAAAATAAAAAAAACAACGAAAAGGATCAAGACAAAATATTGGTTGTCATTTGAAATGATGAACAAAATTGACAGATCATTTGCTAGATTAACCATGGAGGAGAAAGGATTCAAATAAGCTAAATGAGAAAAAAAGGAGGTATTACAGTTCCTACCACAAAAATATAAAATAGCATCCATGAATGTAACAAAAATCTCTATGTATATAAAGTAATTAATGTAGAGGAAATGGACGAATTCTCTAGGAATATACAACCTTCCAAGACTTAAACAGAAAAAAAAAAATAGACTACTGAGCAGACCAACAATGAGCTGTGAAATCAAAACAGCAAAAAATATCTTCTGAGGAAAAAAAAAGACTTAGGCTAGACAGATTCACAGAATTATATCAGACTTACAAAGAAGAGCTGATAACCATACTGCAGAAATTATTCCATAACATCAAGAAGGATGGAATCCTCCCCAACTCATCCTATGAAACCATTATCACCTTGATAGCAAAGCCAGGAAAGGACACAACAAAAATAAAAAACTACAAACCAGTATGAATACAGATCCAAAAAATCCTCAATAAAATAATAGCAAAGCAAATTCAACAGCACAGGAAAAGAAAAACAAAATCCACCTACTTGGATAGGCTTCATCCCAGGGATGCAGGATGGTTCAACATACATAAATGAATACATGTGATTCATCACATAAACAGAAGCAAAAACAGGCCATATAACCTGTGATCCCCTCAATACATGTAAAAAAGCATTCAACAAAATCCAGCATGCTTCATGATAAAAACCCTCAACAAATAGGTACAGAAGGAACATACCTCAAAATTGTGAAAGATATGTATGACAAACCCACAACCAATATCACACTGAATGGTGAAAGTTGAAAACATTTCCCATAAGAACTGGAATGAGACAAGGTTGCCCACTGTCACCACTTCTATTCATCATAGTACTGAAGTCCTAGCCAGAACAATCAGGCAAAAGAAAGAAATGAAGAGGTACCCAGATTAGGAAAGAGGAAGTGAAACCATGGCTTTTTGCTGATGATATAATCTTGTATCTACAAAATCCCAAAAACTCCATGAAAAGACTCCTGAAATTGATAAATAAATTCAGTAAAGTCTCATGTTACAAAAACAATGTACACCAATCAGTAGCAATATACCAATAACAGTCAAACTGAGACTCAAATGAAAGACTCAATACCATTCTCCCAATAGCTAGAAAGAAAATAAAATACTTAGGCATATACTTAACCAAGGAAAAGAAAGATCCCTTCAAAGAGAACTATCATACACTGAAGAAGGAAATCACAGATAACACATTCAAATGGAAAAAAATCATGCTCACGGTTAGGCAGAATCAACATTGTTAAAACGTCAAAGCCCAAAGTGATTTACAGATTCAATTCGATCTCTGTCAAAATATCAACATCATATTCACAGACATAGAAAAATAATTCTACATTTTATTTGGAAACAAAAAGAGTCCAAATAGCCAAAGCAATCTAAAGCAAAAAGCACAAATCTGGAGGTATCACATTACCAGACTTCAAACTACACTTAAAAGGCTATTTTAACCAAGACAGCATGGAACTGGAACAAAATAGAGGCACAGACCAATGGAACAGAATAGAAGAAAAAACCGAGGTATAAAACCATTTACCTACAACCAACTGATCTTTGACAAAGCAGACAACATACACTGGGGGAAAAAAATCCTTATTTAATAAATGGTGCTTGGAAAATTGGATAGCCACATGTAGAAGAATAAATAAGATTCATATCTCTCACCACTCACAAAAACTAATTCAAGATGGAAAAAAGACTTAAATGTAAGCCATGAAACCATAAAAATTCTAGAAGAAAATGTAAGAAAAAGTCTTCTAGATATTAGCCTATGCAAAGAATTTATGACTAACACCCCAAAGGCAATTAGAGAAACAATAAAAATAAATAATTGGGATCTGATTAAATTAAAAAACTTCTGCATAGCCAAGGAAATAATCAACAGAACAAATACACAACCTACAGAATGGGAGAAAATACTCACAAATTATACATCCAATAAAGATATGAAAAAGTGCTTGGTGTTATTAATTATAAGGAAAAGCAAATTAAAACCACAATGAGACCTCACATTACCCCTGTGAGAATGGCTTTTATTTAAAAGTCCAAAAACAATAGACGCTGGCATGGATACAGAGAAAAAGGAACACTTATTCACTGTTGGTGGGACTACAAATTAGCATAATCTCTACGAAGAACAGTCTGGAGATTCCTTAAAGAAATAAAAATAGATCTATTATTTGATCCAGCAATCCCACTACTGGGTATCTACTCTAAGGAAAACAATTGATTTTACCAAAAAGACACCTGCACTTACATGTTTATTGCAGCAAAATTCACCATTGCAAAGATGTGAAATCAACCCAAGTGCCCATCAATTCATGAGTGGCTTAACAGAATGTGGTGTACATATACCTTGGAGAAGCACTCAGCCATAAATAGGAATGAATTAATGTCTTTTGCAGCAATTTGGATGGACGGGTGACCATTCTCCTAAGGGAAGTATCTCAAGATGATAAACCAAACAATGCACACATATGCAAACACCATATGCACTCTCTAATAATTTGAAACTAAATGATGGCTACACATGGGCACAAAAAAAGGTAAAAATTATTGGAAATCAAGACAGGCAGGGGCAAGTAGCTAGAGGGGAGGAGTAAAAAGCTAATTGACAGGTATGATGAACACTATACGGTTGTTGAGCACACTTACAGATCTTACTAAAGCATTATAAAAGCTATCCTAACAAAAACATTGTAGCCCTTAATCTGAAACAACAACAGCAAAATATCAAAAATCCTATAGACAACATGCTTACAGCTATTAAAAATACCTTTACTAAAATTTCTGCTGGAAAAATATAATTTAGCTTTTGTAAAGCAATTTTATTTTTATATCAATGGACTATGAGCTGGAGTACATTTAAACCGACTGTAGGTATTGCACATATTATCTACTGTCTACAGCTCTTTCTTTCCCACATCTTTCTTTCCTACTACAAAGGTTCTCATATACCAGAATATGAGTAAAACAGTATCACGGCTACTTTAATAATATTCTTTAATGGTAGTAGTAATGACAAATTACTAGTATGCCAGATCGTAAGTGACTGCCTTATTGTATTAAAAATGATATATTATGCTGCACCTTACCAGATACTAGGCATTAAACTAATAAACATTAATGATAAAAGAAGTGATTAAGAAGTCCCAGAAGATGGACACATATGCAATTATTTAATTTCTAGATTTGACTGTGAGACGTTGACAGGTTGTTTCCCTTTTCTCTGAGAAATACAAGGTGCAGTCACCTGCTGAGAAGGAAATGTAGACAGAAGTTGAGGGTTTATATTTAATGAAAACAGTATCTACTTGTATGAAGGTTTTACAATAGTATAATAACTATGCGAAAAGTAGCATTATTATGACCCTATAGCACTGAAGACTTGTTTGCATTTTCATCTCCCTGGTTGTATTTTTAGATATCCACAGTTGAGATTCAGCTAGGTAAGTGAAAGCAGATGATGAACAAAGAGGAAGAGAATTATTTCCAAAGAAAGTGATTATAATAGAGTATGAAATCTACCAAAAAAAAAAAAAAAAAAAAAAAAAGACATTAAGACAAAAGATGACTGGGTAGGAAGAAAGAGTGTCAATGTATTGGTGGCTAGACTATGAACAGAACAAATGCAGTTAAGAATTCTTCTGCATGAACACTAGTCTAATGGTAGGTTATGACCTAAATAAAATGTCTACACTAGTGGGTTTGTAGATCGTACCCTACTATCAAGTGACCAGAGCAGTGGGCAGCCAGGGTGCTAAAATGATGAGGCAGTCAGGAAACAAGAAAGCAAAGGAATCAGAGAAGATGGTAGAGTAGAAAGAATCAGAAATCCATCTCCCTACATAGACATAAGTGCACTGACAGAATCTTTCTGATGTGATTCTTTGAAACTCTGAAGTCTATTCAAAGACTTGCACAGTTCTGGGAGAGTACATGACTAGTAAATTGTGGATAATTAACAGTTCATTTAAGCCAATAGCGCTATAGTAGATATTCATAACCCACCTCACAGCCTAAATGCAAGTAACCATGTGAATATTCTTGGAGCATCTTATAAAATAAAGAAAAACAAAAGAGAGAAAGAGAGAGAACTTTTACTAAACAAACAAAAACAAAAACAAAACAAACAAACAAAAAGCCAAAGGGGTGGTAAGGATTCAGTTATCCAAGTATCTGATATGTATGTTCTGATTGTTACAGCTAATCACAGAGGTACAGACATAGAGTCCCAAAAGGTGGGCCACCTTTGCTGTAACCCCCGTTGGGCTGAAAAGGCATCAGGGATTGAAAGAAAGAGAACATACTTATTATCTTTCCCCTTCATTTTTTCCTTTTCGCCTTTTGGAAGTCACACATTTGAAGACTAAGGCATTTAAAAATGACTGCATGTACAAGAGAAGTTAGAAAGTTACCATACACACCCAGGGAAAGGACAGATGCAATCAAGATCTAAGAAAGCCTCAAATTACCTTAAAAAGTAGGCTGATCCCCAAGACAGAGATAGTTACCTAATAACAGTTAAAAAACAAAACAGTTTTAGAGGAATTCCTTCCCCCTATATATGAAGTATACCCCTAATGTATACTTCATAAAGAAAAAAACAAAACAAAACAAAAAAAACGGGGGATGGAGAAAAATCTGATTTTCAGTTAATGCCATAATAGAAGATTAAAATATCCAGTTGTCAATTTTAAAAAATCACAAGACATACAAAAAAACAGGAAGGTATGGTCTATTCAAAGGAAAAAAGTAAGTCAAAAGAAACTGTCCCTAAGGAAGAAAAGATGGAGTATCTACTAAACAAAGGCTTTAAGACAACTGTCTTAATAATGTTCAAAGAGCTATGTATCTGAACAAAATGGATACCCATAATAGGTGGAAAACATAGAAAGAAACCAGTAAGAAATTTTGGAGCTAAAAAGTAACAAAACTGAAATGAAAAATTCAATATGGGGATTCAAAAAAAGATTAGAGAAGACAGAAGAAAGAATCAGCAACTTTTGAAGACAGGACAAGTGAAACTATCAACTATGAGGAACAACTATGAGGAAAAAAAACTGAACAATAAAATGAACACAGCCTGAAGGACACCATCAGGTATACAACAAAGCCATTATGGAGTGCTAGAATAGAAGGCATAAACAAACAAAGAGAGTATTTGGCCAAAAACTTCCCAAATTTGATGCAACATACGAGTCCACAAATTTAAGAAGTGTAATAAACTCCAAACAGGATAAACTCAGAGAAACTCACACTGAGACACACTCTAACCAAATTAGACAACACCAAAGACAACATTTAAAGCAGCAAAAGGGAAGCAACTCATCACATACAAAGAACCTCAGTAGGATTAATAGCTAATTTCTCAGGAGAATAGGAACTCTGAAGTGAGTAGTCTTTAAAAGTGCTAGGGGAAAAAAATCCTGTCAACTGAGAATCTTGTAACTAGCAAAACTCTACTTCAAAAATAAGGAAGAAATTAAAACATTTCCCCATAAAATTTTAAGCAATTCATTACCAAAGACATTATCCCCACATGAAATGCTAAAGAGAGTCTATCAAGTTGAAACAAAAGAACACTATAATAATTCAAAAACACATGAACAAATATCTCCATTAAAGACAAAAACATGAGCAATTAAAAAGGCTAGTATTATTTCAATTGTGGTTTGTAACTCTAATTTTTTCCCCATGATTTGGAAACTAGTATTTAAAAACAAAACAATTATTAGTCTATGTTTTTGGACACACATCACATAAAGATGCAACTTTGTGACAACCAAAACTGTAGTTGGTAACAATGGAGCTGCATAGTAGATCAGCTTTTTATGTTATTGAAATTACACTGATATAAATTCTAAATAGTGTTATAACTTTCACATGTTAAATGCAATTCTCATGGTAACAAAATTAAATGGCTACAGAAAATACACAAACAAAAATGAGAAGGGATTAAATGTTTCATTACAAAAAAATTAGCTAAACACAAAATAAGACAGCAATGCAGAATAAAAAAGCAAAATGGCAGAAGTCAGCCCTTATTATCAATAATTATTTAAAATATGAACGGATTAAACTCTCCAGTCAAAAGCAGAGGTTGGGAGAATGGATTAAACCATACAATCCAACTGTCTATGAGAAGCTTACTATAAATCAAAAGATTCAAATAGGTTGAGTGAAAAGATAGGAAAAAAAATCCATGTAAATAATAACCAAAATTAACATCAGAATATCAAGATGGCGAAAATACCAAAAGTAATCTGTGGAGTATTCAAGGCAAGTTCTATCAAAATCCAAATGACATTCAAAATCCCAACAACATTTTAAACACAGATAGGCAGTGCTACAAGGTATCCCAATCAAGTCCAGAAGATATTCTGCAAGAATTAAGCTCTTCTTAGATATGTATCTGGTGATTCCCAACAGGGAAGGACCTCACAGTGCTGTTCCTGCAGATACCTCAGAAAAAGGTATAATCCTACAAGGAACTTACTACTATTTAAATATCTGCCCTAAGAGAAGAGGCACTAGGGAAACTGGAACAGAAAGAACTTTGGTAACTAAAGGAACTGTCCGTTTTTATTCTCTTTTGCAGGGTAGTAGGTGAAGAAGACTGACATTTTGAAACATGTCACAGAAGCAAAATTATTTTATATTTAAAAATGTCAAAGCGGCATTCAAAAGAGAAGGGACAAAAAGTTCAGATAACTGATACATGCAGAAACACAACTAATGAACACACAAGAAAATATTTAAATATTTAAATCAAAGTGCAATGAAAACACATTTTCTATTAATATACTGTATACTCTATTCATATTTTAGTTACTATGAACTCTATTATTTAAAAATAATTTAGCTATGTATTAACAATGTTACATAAATCTCAAACCTTTGGTAAAAATAACGGTTGGAAACTCAAGTTTTTAAATAAATCTATATTATCTGATAAATGTTATCATCAGGGAAAATAGCTACAAAGTCTCCCAAGATAAACAAACAAAAATAGATACAGTTTTCCCCCCTTATCCATAGTTTCACTTTCTGTGAAAGCTAGTCACAGTCAAATGTAGCCTGAAAATATTAAATGCAAAATTTCAGAAATCAACAATTCATAAATTTTAAATCAGGTACTATGCTGAGTTTCATGAAAAAAATCTCTGCTGTCCCACCTGAATAATTCTTTTGTCCAGTATATCCACCATGCATATTTTATTCACACATTAGCAATCAGTAAGTAGCCACTCGGTTATCTTGGTTTTAGGCATCCAGTGGGGCTCTTGGACTGTATCAAATAAGAAGGGACTAATATACTAAAGTGCACAATATTCCATGATACAAAGGACTAATATCTATACCATAAATACATTTTCATGTAAGAATATTAACAAAAACAACAAAAAAATCAAAGACAGTGAGAGCAACAGGAAAGTTTTCTAGACAAGGGTTTATTTGATTGTGATGTTATCAAGATGATCTCACTGCTACTTATCCTACTTTTTAGAAAATGAGTTTTTTCAAGAAACAAAATTGAGCCCATTATTCAAAGTAAGGTGACACAAGACTGGACGAATGGGCCCCACATGTACTTGCCATCAAATAGGTACTGACTGATTAACACTATGGTGCTCAAATGGTGGTGGTGTCCACCAGGGATTGGGGGTTGGGTGGCTAGACCCACAGTTGACGGATGTGGAGAGCATTGTGGAGGGGAAGGGCACACCTCTAACCTATGCTAGGGAGAGGCAAGTTACAAAATGTGACCAAAAAAAAAAAATGCTGAGTAAAGAAATTAGAGACAAAATTGCCATATTACGTAATTCCATGCATATGAAATGTCTAGAAAAGGTAAATCTATAGAAACAAGGAGCAGATTAGTGGGTCCTTATAGTTGGGAATGGGAAAATAGGGGTCTCAATAGGGGGAAGGAAATGTTCTTAAACTGATTTGTATGAATACCTGTGCAATGTAGTAAATTTACTAATAAACATTTAATTATACATTTAAAATGGATTAATTGCATGGTACGTAAATTATACTTCAATAAAGTTGTTTTTAAATAACAATAATAAACCTCTATTTGAGAAAGACTAATGATTGAAAATGGGATAAATTAGAGACTGTTACCTCCGCTTCCAGTCCTCTTCCCTGTTGGAGGCTGAAAGAAGATAGAAGCAGCCTATCAGATTATGGTTCATAACCCAGTCCCAGCAACTCCGATCCTTGACAAAAAGCCAGATGAGAAAGAACCAGCGAAAGATCACAGGAAACATGAAGAATCAGACAGAAAAATCGCCTCCAAAAATAAATTCTTGACCATCACCAACTGACAGCAATCTATATGATACATCTGACAGAGGAAGATTTCTGAATATGGATTGTTAGAAAACTCAATGGCATTGAAGAGAAAATTGATTCCCAACATAGAGAAACCACAAGAACAATTCAGGAAATGAATGAAAAATTCTCCACAGAAACTGAATTGATAAAGAAGAATCCAACAGAAATCCTGGAAGGAAATATTCAAAGAGCTCCAAAACTCGATGGAAAGTCTTAAGAACAGGATGGACCATGCAGAGGACAGGATTTCAGAGCTGGAAGATTATGCGTATGTGCTAAACAAAGGGAACACAGAAACGAGAGACAAGACCAAAGTTTACAAGATTATGTAAAAAAAAATAACCTACGGTTGATAGGATTGCCCGACCGGCTGAGGACCATTCACAAGGGCTGGAAAATTTATTTCATGAAATACTAGAGGAAAATATGCCAGGCCTATCCAGAAATCTCGATATTCAGGTAAAAGAAGCACACAGAACTCCTGGAAGACTCAACGTGAAAAGGTAATCACCTTGTCATGTGGTAATTAGAGTGACCAAAGTAAATGCAAAAGAAGCAATCCTCTGTGCAGCCAGACAAAAACAACAAATAAACTTCAAAGGCAGGCTTGTCAGATTAACTGCAGATTTCTCAGCTGAAACCCTACAAGCCAGAAGAGACTGGGTGCCTATCCTTAATCTTCTAAAACAGAATAAAGCCCAACCTAAAATTCTTTATCCAGCAAAATTAAGTTTCCTCTACAAGGAAGAAATAAAGTCCTTCTCTGACAAGCATTCTCTGATGAAATCTGCAAAGACTAGACAAGCCCTACAGGAAGTTCTTAGACCGGCCTTTCACACAGAACACGGCAACAGGCGCTCTTCAGAGTAAAAGCCTCAAAGAGTTTCAAGGCTAGAACCTGAACTACAGGATGGCGCAAAGAGTAAAACAAAGTAACTGGACTTTACCCAACAATATGAATGTAAACCTTTCTCAAATTTCAGTCCTTTCAATAAATGTTAATGGCTTAAACTGTCCTCTGAAGAGAAATAGACTGGCAGAGTGGATAGAAATCCACAAGCCCAGTATCTGCTGTATACAGGAAACACATCTAACCCACAAGGATGCATTCCGGCTCAAGGTCAAGGGATGGAAAACGATCATC
>CAUYRT010014341.1:0-25837 GCA_963574885.1 Lepilemur ruficaudatus
AAAGACTCAATACCATTCACAATAACCACAAAGAAAATGAAATACCTAGGAATATACTTAACCAAGGAGGTGAAAGATCTCTACAAAGAGAAATATGAAACACTGAGGAAAGAAATCACAGATGACACTAAAAAATGGAAACCCATATGCTCGTGGTTCAGTAGAGTCAACACTGTTGAAATGTCTATACTATCCAAAGTGTTTTGCAGATTAAATGCAATCCCCATCAAAATACCAATGTCATATTTCACAGATCTAGAAAAAAATAATTGTATACTTTGTTTGCAACCAGAAAAGAGCCTGAATAGCCAAAGCAATCTTAAGCAAAAGGAACAAACCTGGAGGCATCACATTACCAGACTTCAAGCTATACTACAAGACCATAGTTACCAAAGCAGCACAAAATTGGCACAAAAATAGAGACATAGACCAATGGAACAGAACAGAGAACCCAGATATACAACTGTCCACATACAGCCAGCAAAGCAGACAACAATATACACTGGGGAATAGAAGCCCTATTCAATAACTAGTGCTGGGACAGAGGGATAGCCACATGCAGAAGAATGAAACAGGATCCATATTTCTAACCACTCACCAAAAAATAATTCAATAAATAAAAGACTTAAATGTAAAGCATAAAACCATAAGAATGTGAGAAGAAAATGTTGAAAAAACTCTTCTACATATTGGCCTAGTGAAGAATTTATGAGGAAGAGCCCCAGCAGCAAAAATAGCAACAACAGAAATAAAGAAACGGGACTTGATTAAATTAAAAAGCTACTGCAAGTTACAGAAATAATCAACAGAGGAATTAGAAAATCTATAAAATGTGAGAAAATATTCTCAAGTTATACATCTGACAAAGGACTAATAACCAGAATCTACAAAGAACTCAAGGAAATCAGCAAGAAAAAAACAAACAACCCCCTGAAAAAGTGGGTAAAAGACATGAACAGAAGATTTTCAAAAGAAGATAGGCAAATGGCCAATAAACATATGAAAAAATGCTCAATGTCACTAATCATCAGGTAAATATAAATTAAAAGGACAATGAGATACCACCTTACCTCAGTTAGAATGGCTCTTATTAAAAAGTGAAAAAATAATAGATGCTGGTGTGGATGCAGAGAGAAAGGAACACTTATTCACTTTTGGTGAAACTGAAAATTAGTATAACCCTCATGGAAAACACTGCAGAGATTTCTCAAAGAACTAAGAGTAGACCTACCATTTGATCCAGCAGTCCCACTACCAGGTATCTACCTAAAGGAAAAGACGACTTTTCATCAGAAAGACACCTTCACTGAAATGTTTATTACAGCACAATTCATAACTGCAAAAATGTGGAATTAACCCAAGTGTCCATCAATTCATGACTGCATTAACAAAACGTGGTATATGTATACTATGAATACTACTCAGTCATGAAGAAGGATGAATTAAGGTCTTTTGCAAAAATTTGGATGAAACTGGAAACCATTATCCTAAGTGAAGTATCTGAGAAATAGAAAAACAAACACTACATGTACTCGCTATTAAAGTAAAATTAACAAATGAGCACACATGTGCACAGATGGAAGTAAAACTGAGTAGAAATCAAGCAGGGGGGAAAGGGAAGGAGGGGATGGGCCAAACCTACCTAACAGGTACAATGAACACTATCTGGGTGATGGGGTGATGGGCACACTTATAGCTCTGACTCAAGCATAACAAAAGTGATTCATGTAGCCAA
Organism: Lepilemur ruficaudatus; assembly: GCA_963574885.1. Classification (NCBI taxonomy): domain Eukaryota; kingdom Metazoa; phylum Chordata; class Mammalia; order Primates; family Lepilemuridae; genus Lepilemur; species Lepilemur ruficaudatus. Next base: position 1,736 of record CAUYRT010014341.1, read on the forward strand.
AAACATTTGCACCCCTGTAATATTTTGAAATAAAAAAATAAAAAAATTTAAAAAAAAGATCAGCCAAATGTCAAGGTCTCAATAGCCTCATATGGCCAATGGCTACTGTCCTGGATAATTTAGAGGCAGAGAGACTACATGTCCCAGCAAGGTGTAGCCAATGTTCTTGACAATGGAACATGAGTGGATGTTATTCTTGCAACTTATACTTTGTACACGTAGAAGAAAACTACTTGTATATTTGATTTTCTAGCATGGCAGCATAAACCTTAACCTAACTTACACAGAATTGAAGAAGCAACCTCATCCCAGGCCCTGAGTTTGACTTCCCTCTTACCTGAAAACTCAGTAGCTGGTGGATTGCCAGGATTTCTATACAGGAAATAGTTATATCCTGTGTGTTGTGTGTGTGCACATGTGTGTGTGTCAGAGGATAGGGAATATACAAGGAAATCTGTCTGGAAGCTATATTTGCATAAAAATAACACTGTTTACTGTTTATATTGCATGTTCTTGATAAAAACATATAGAATATCTAAAAATGCTTTTATCAATTTTTACATAAAACTAAAGAAAGTGTTATTCATATTAAAATATGGTCACTGTTCTTGTATTATTTCTTAGGTTGGGTTAGCCATTGCTCATCTCTCAATTAGTCAGTCACCTTATGTTCTCTGGTGGCAGACAGCCTGTGTGAATTAATAGCAAGGGGATGTTGCCAAGTTTGTTTCAATCACTGCCTTAGCATTGTGTCATAAACAAAATATATGTGTTTTTACATCAATATCACAAGTACACATGAGAAATTAAAGAAGTCAAAGTCGGTGGAAAATAACAAATCAATAAATAAAACACACTCTGCTCTAAGTTTGCTGGTCCACTTCCCAGGAAATCATTACTGTTTAATGATGACAGATTTCTCTCCCACTGCCTATTCTTGTTGATGGGGGAAGGGTGCCTTGTGAGCAGAGGAAAGGGTATGTCACTTAAAGGACTGTGCTCATTGGCGTATCTATGTGTCTCATTTAAGGGCTACATCTGGGACACAGATTGTGCCTTACCCTCTGGCAGGCTGGAAGGTGTATGTCATTTGCTCTATTTGTCAGGTCACAAGTATTAATGGCACCTGTCCCAAATATATGCGATTCTTCACGAAATATAGCTTGAGATACCAATGGCAGTATCTTTTTAAGAAAAAGCATGAATATAAGATGCTTTGTTATTTTCATTACTTTCTTGGTTAATGACTAAGAAATATTTTGAAATCTTTCAGCCTTCATGAACTCTTAGCAGTCCCATTGTATTGGCTCCTTCCTCCCTAACTCATATGTAGTGAAATTAAAGAAGGCAGCAAAGTCAGGTGAATGAGCATTAGAAATAAAGAGTCATGAAAACCTCCATACTGCAAAACTCTTTCAAAGAACATCTCTTCCTCAGGAGAGTAGTTTGAAACAGCAAATTTTGGGGAGACCACTTGGGGCAATCTTGTGTCTGTTGCTACACCAGAGTTTACAGAGCAATTATCCAAATGTGTGCTCTTTTAAAATGTACAAAAATTCAATGAGGTATTATTTTCTTTACTACTGTTATGCCTAACTAATAAATAGGAAACCTAAGGTTTAGAGGCATTAAATGACTTATCAAGGGTCAAAAGATAATAAGGGGAAGATTTCCTAGATTTCTCATTTTCAAGTCCAGATTTCTCACCACAATGGCCTCAGAAGATAACAAAGGCTATGCTTTTGGAAGTGTATGTAAATACTGTTATAGGACCTGGTCAGATAAGATAACCACACCAAGAACAAACTCCAAAATAGCAACTTTAATTTACAATTTATAAAATGGAAGCCTAAACATTGATTAAAAAAAAAACTTTAAAATTGTTACACACAACTACATGTCCATAGATAAAATAATGTTTTGAATGTTATAGATTTTAATTGTTAAACTTGTGTTTTTATTTCATTTTAAGAGTTAGCATCTCCAAAAGTTGGGTAGAATATATTCCCTATTTCATTTTCAATGTGAAAGCCATCTCAGTAAGTACAGACTTACATAATTGTACAAATCTAATCACGCATTTATTGTGTACCTATTATGTGCCAAAAGCCCAGTGAACCTCAAGAGTAGGGCAGAGTCATGACTAGAACTCAGATCATTGCATTCTCTTGTCCAGGAGCTGATACACAACACCATGCTGTCTTCAAAAAAAAAAAAAAAATGTCATAGTGGATCAAATCTCTGTGTTCTATCGTGACAATGGCACACATTGCAAGCAATGATTGTTTTATGATATCAATTTCATAAAGTTAGGAATGTGCCTCCAAATACCTACTTATCTTAACAATTCATAGTGAATGCCTTTTCCTTGAATTCATTTAAACCACACTTAACCCTATTTGTATATTCAGTATCTAAACTCACTCTCCATTTAGTTAAAGCAAATAAATAAATAAACTATTATAAAGCTGAGTTAGAATAGCAACTTTTTTCCTTTACTTATAATTAAATAATTTGTTTGCCTACATTTTAAATTTTTTAACCTAGACTTAGGTGTTATGTCATAAAATACAGTCATAGTATTATACTAAGAAGATATTCAGTATGAAACTTCTATTATCAGAAGGGATGAGAGAGTGGCTCTGGACTTTCAATTTTCCAAACCATGTAACTATCCTTCCCAATAAAACTTAGAAACATGTACCTTTGGTACTTTCATTTTACATAAAATACTCTTCTATTAGTTCCATTTCTCAAGCATTTTGCAGTGATTCCCCAGCTAATAGTAATAACGAAGAATTAAATGCTACAGCATATGTTGAATAGCTTTACCATCTCATAAATCATATTTACTGTCATTTGTTAACATGCTGTTTTAATTTCAGAAAATTCAATGATAGTTCATGAATTTTTCAGAATCTCAAAAAAAATGACATGATTTTATATTGACGACTAAAGGGATGTTGTCAATTTTAATGTGTACTGAGAGGTCACATGATATTCTCAAATTTAATGGTAAAGTAAATTCAGTTAACTCTGCAGAAACATAAGGACTCTTGCACAATCAGTCTCTTGGCTAGCCAATGGCAGATTAAGAATCTGTCTACTTACAAGTTTAAATCCAACACCTGAGGCATGCTTTGAAAACTTTACTGCACCAAATGCAGCTGGTGGAAGGAGCTGTTCCAGGGGTAAGAAAGGAGGAGTACAAAGACACCTGATAATTGGCAAGAGTCATCATAGTAGAAAAATTGAGACAACTATATGAAAGAACTAATAATCTCTGAGTAATCATTCTTTGCACCCTAGGTCTTCATTCTCATCCTAAAAGATGAAGCTACCTCTTTATTTAGATATGGGTAGTGCCCCCAGGGACACAAGTTGTCTTAGCCTGGTCAAGCTGCTATAACAAAATGCCATAGACTGGATGGCTTAAACAACAGACATTTATTTCTCCCTGTTCCGGAAGCTGAGAAGTTCATCATCAGGGTGCCAGTATAGTCACTTTCTGGTGAGGGCTCTTTTCCTGGCTTGCAGATGGCTGCCTTCTTGTCATATCACATGAGGGAGAGAGGAAGCTCTAGTGTCTCTTTCTCTTCTTATAAGGATGCTCCTCCCATAATGGAGCTCCACCCTCATAACTTTAGTTAAACCTAATTACCTCTGAAAGGCTTTACCTTCTAATTCCATCACATTGAGGGTTATAGTTTCCACACATAAATTTGAGGGGGACACAAACATTCAGTCCATGTAACACTGGTCACCAAACTTTAGTGTACCTGGGAACCACACTTGGAAGATTTAGGAAAAATGCAGATCACCAATCCTGCAACACTTGCAATTCTGATTCATTCCATCTGAGAGGTGACCAGAAAACACTTTTCAAAAGCAGTCCAGGGAATTCTGATGTAAGAGCCCACCAGGCACAGAGATTCTGCCCTGTGTTAGCTTTGGGCAGAAGGGGTTATTCACACATATATATGTTGTATCTGGAGGAAGGAGAACAAATACATTCAGAGATCAGAGTGTCCTATGGAGAGTAAAAGCCAGAAGCAGGAGGTGCCAACAGAGGCACATCTACATATATGTCAGCCAAATGGCGCTTGGTCTGAGTGATGTATATTTTCTCACTATTCAATTTCCACCCCATTCCCAATTGGAAAACTATCTTTGATAATGAGGAAATAAAAAAGAGAAAAAACCTGGCTAGTATCCTCATACCTAATTTAAAGATTAATTTTTAAGATGGATTTGGGAAAGGGACAATAGATGGGAGCTGACTGCCCACTGGGTTCAATTGGCAATAAGTGCTCACCCTGAGAAAGAAGGCATCTACCGTATGATATGATACCAAGGAAAAGTCTCTTGAAGGAAACAATAGTAATAATAATAATAATAATAAAACTACTTGAATTATATTCAAGTACATAAATATTTTTCAATTTATTGGTTCATTTTGTCTGCTGTGCTAAACATGAAGGAAAATCTATAGTTGTAAATAGTTCAAACAAACAAAACATAATAACATTCAGAAAAAAAGTTGCAAGGAGAAGTGATAAGTCAATTGTCCTAAAAATAATACAATATAGTCAGATAAAAACCCTGAATGGACAAGGCTTTAATAGAATTAACTTCTGGAGCTTAATTTTTAAAACACTAAAATTATAAGTTTTAACAGTTTCTGAGTATTTTGCAACACACATATACTGATGATTTTTAAATTCATTATTGTTCATAAGCATAAAAGGCAAGCACCAAAAGCAGAACCATAATACTGAGAAAATTAAAATGACTTTTAGCATGTGGAATATTTCCCTACAAAAGTTCAAGTTGTCCTTTAAATACAAATACATGAAACTATGCTGTTTCAAATAGAAGAAACATGAATGCCTTCATAGTGCTGTTTATTACTAAATTATTTTTACACTGGATTTATACAAGTTATGTTATAGTAAAAGAATAAGCAAGTAAAAATAAAGTATAATTCCTACAGGCCACTCCTGTTTAAAGGTAAGGATCTCCTTGACACACACTGAAATTGCCCCTATAGATGATTCTGGTGAAATGTCCCTGGGTAAATGTAGGACTCAGGAAATACAATAAAAATCTAGCAGTCCAGTTCCAAGTGTCTAGTAACCTGTTAGCACTGGCACAGTATACAGCAGTTTGATAGGCATAAAAACATTTATAGTGATACATTATTAACTATTGTTCAAATTGAATACTTATACCTTTAAAATCCATTTAATTTCTTTGAAAACATGAAGTTTTCCAGAGGGTGATGTTCATTACGGATTTTGGTCTCAGGCACTTTGTAAGTACTGGCCTCAAAATGCCATTTGGCACACAAATTGATTCTCTCAGGAAAACAAAAATTACGTGGATAATCCCATCTATGTGTCCTAACTGTCTCTCTAAAACTTTAGAAGATTAATTCAAAGGACAGAAGTGTATGTTGTTTTAAAGCAAACAACTTCAAAGTGAAGTTCTCTGCTTTAAAACACGCACACAAACTCACCTCTAAAAGGGTCAGGCTGTCCTCAAGGGCAGAATATTTGTTCAACATCTAGATATAGGCTGCTAAGACTGATGAATGAGACCAGAGACAAGAGAAAATCCTGACAAGCAGTCAAGGGCATCATTCTGTATCCTTAAAATATTCCTTCTTTGGTCAGCTCATTCTATTTTGATAAAAAACATTGCTACAGTTTGGATGTTTGTCTCCCCACACCTCATGTTGAAATTGGATTTCCAGGGTCGGAGGTAGGGTCTAATGGGAGGCTTTTAGGTCATGAGGGTGCATCCCTCATGAATAGATTAATGCCTTCCCTAGGTCGGGGTGGAAGGAGGGTGAGTGAATGAGTTCTTGCTCTATCAGTTTCCGTGAAAGCTGGTTGTTAAAAGGGGACTGGCCCCTCCTCCCTCATGGCTTCTTCCCTTGCCATGTGATCCCTGCACAGCCAGCTCCCCTTCGCCTTCCACCATAAGTGGAAGCTCCCTGAAGCCCTCACCAGAAACAGATGCTGGCACCATACTTCTTGTACAGTCTGCAGAACTGTGAGCCAATAAACCTCTTTTATTTATAAATTACCCAGCCTCAGGTTTTCCTTTATAGCAACACTAAACAGACTAAGATAGACATCATGCAACCACTTTTTAACATAAAGAAGAAATCATGTCAAAATTGAAGCTGAATCTCACATTATTGAAACTCACAGAGAATGAAATATATTTTTATTAGATCCTCACATTAATTTCCTGGCCAAAATTAAGTCCTTTCAAAAGTCAAAAGACAAAAAATCACTTGAGTCACCGCTTACGGCAGCCAACAGATCAAATGCCCATATATTCATTGTATGTAAGAAAAACAGTTCATTTAAGCATTAGATATACAAAGAAAACAAAAACTCCACTGGAGCATTACAAGAAGAATGATGATGCCTGATGGTAATAGCCACTAAACTTGAAATTAGAAAGCCTGGTTCAGGTTAAATCATGCTATCCCCCTACCCACCATGTCACGTGTCACACAAAATTCAAATTCCATGACATGGCCTACAGTGCTATGCATGGGCTGCCCTCTGCCTCTCTCTCTAATCTCATCACCCTTGCCTCCCCCTCAGTGACACTGTCCTCTCTTCCATCCCTCCAGGACACCAAGCTTTGTTCTGCTTGTCATGGACTCTCTGGCTCTGCCCCTAGATCCTACTCACATGCTTGTCTCCTGCTCAGCTTTCAGGCCTCAGCCTACATGTGACTCCCTAAATTTAGTCTTTGCCCAACCCACAATCTTAACCAGGTGCCCTCTTCTCTTTCAAAGCACGCTCTACTATTCCTATGAAACATTTATCATCATCAATGCTAACATATTTGTATAATTGTTTACTTAATTTCTTTTTCACTCATTAGACTCTAAGATTTCTGAGGGCTTATACAGGATAACTAGCATATAATAAGAACTAAATAAATGATGTTAAATTGATAAAATTCCAGTCTAACACTTACTAATTATATTATCTTAGACAAATCACCCAACTTCTCTGAGCTTCATTTTCTTTATAAATATGGGCAATAATTCTATATATTTTAGCATATAGGGCTATATTTATAGAAAATATTTTGCAACTGGAAAATGCCACTCAAACTTAAGATATCTTTGTAATATCAAGATTATAAGCCAAAGAACTGTTTAATTGGCCATTATTTTCTTCACTTGGTTGATACACATATATCCAGAAAGGGCTCACATTTAGCACTAATAAAGCTTGGTATTTAGAAATATTATCAACTGTGAATAACAATTATTCTTATAATTATAGCTAAAGTTGATGCCACATCAGATATGTCAAAATCTTGATTAAGACTATTTCCTTTAATACAGTTTATGCTAACATATCACCTAAAAAGAAATTGATTGGTATTATTTAATTGTTCTATTTATATGGACTGTTTCATTATTTAGAAAACAATATTAAGTACATGCAACTTTATAATTCAAATACGCCTTGACATTAACAACTATTTGAACATGAAAACTGTAAATATATTTTATAAGTCAAGATGATATACATGGCCAATAATGAGTAGACTTACTGTCTGAGTTATTTTTCAAGAGTGGAAATCCACTTGTGTTGATATGCACAATTCTCACTTCATTCCCTTTTCCAATGGCAAGGTGAGAGGATCTATGTCTACAGCACTTTTTGTCAGAGTCGAAGGGACCAACAAGTGCCAGATAGAACATGACCATGGTCTCATCTTTTCTCACCTTAACCCACTGACCTAACAGGCTCGGACAGCAGAAGATTTGTGGTGCTAAAAGAATTTGCTTCTGCCCGGATATTTTAGGAATTTGACTCCTGTCAGGTATTGCAACAAAGTCAAGTGATTTCAATTTACTAGGCAAGGACAAGAAATGGTTTCAGGAAAAACCAAGGTGATGAACTATTGAGAATTCAGTTCATTAGCTGTCATCCATCTTGACATCTTCATCTTTCAGGCAGTACTGCAGAAAATCAAAGACTTGTAATGCCTCCCTTAAAAAAAATCTGAGGAGGAAAACATCCTCTTAAAGTTAAAGGGACCATGAAGGCTATTTCAAATGGATTATGAAAGATAACCATTGCCTCAAAAGGGAAAATCTTGATATATATTCAATGGTAAATACTACCTGTGCCCTTAAATACACTAATCTTAAAAACATTATCATTAAAATATGCACTGAGTGAACTGCTGGAGTATTTTTAGCTTATTCTAATTTGATGTATTCTGCATTTTAATATGCAATAATAGTGATATGACAAATAACTGACCTTTTAGAAATAGCATCTTGAAAAAAAGACTGAAGAGAAAAAATGTGTTTTTTCTGAAAAATCAGCCAATAAAACACGGACAGGAAGACTCCAGTGATATAGCCAAGTATTGGTAATATCACCTTTCTTCTTTTGTTTCTCTGCTTTGCTTGTTCAGCATTGAGGTACTGAAACTCCAGTTATTTTGCACTTATATGCAGAGTTTCCTGGAATTACAGAGTAATGTAAGCAATCAAAGACATTAAAGAAGTGGTTCATATTCCTTCCCCAGCTACTATTATTTCCAAGGAGAAACTGTTTAATTTCAAGCTCTTGAAGGCCCCTAGGGATAAAAACGAGATGAATATCATACCCTACTTCTATCTTTCACATACTATTTTATGAACCCTAAGAGGCATTGTAACACTGCATGTGAATTTTCCCCTTTCTGAAACACTCAATGCAGATTCCTCCAGACCTGTAGATACTAACAAAATAAAACAAAGACCCTTTTCCATGTCTCCCCCTCCTGAATTCACCACTTAAAACATCTAAGTTGGGCTGTAAAAGAAAATGTTAACTCACAAATAGTATCTTGTAGCATCAGGATCACAGAGTCTAAAACATTTCCGTGGACTCTTGGAAGCCTCCATAATCTTAAATTACTGGAGGACCACTGAGGAACTATCCAGGTGTATGTTTTGCCTATCAGGGAAAGCTCCAGGTGCAGGTGGTTGGATAGGCTGCCTCTGAAGGACAGCATTTGGCATCCAAGTACGTTCCTACACCTAAAAATTATTTCCAAGGTCTTCAGCCTGAAATTTCCTAATATATTAATATTATAAAACTCTTATTGTCATCATACTACTTACTACCACCACCACACCCACCATATCTTGCATGATTCTTGGCCAGGAACTACACCAGGCACTTTATACAAGGCAACTCATGTAACACCTGCAACAACTGTATGAATAGCTATTATTGTTTTTAGATGACAGGTGAGGAAACAGAGGCAGGTAAGATGTTTTAGGTTTTTGCTACAAAAAGCATAGTCCATGGAATAGCATCTACAGCATCACATGGGTGTTTGTTAGAAATGCAGACTCTCAGGCCCATCTCCAGATGACTGAATAAGAATCTGCATTTTAATAAGACATCCAGGTGATTTCTGTGCATGTGAATATTGAGAAGCACTGCTCTAGGTAAATGGAAACACTCAAATTCAAACTTGGGTGTCTCTAGCTCAAAGATCCAGACATCAAAATATTTAATTCTTCTTGCTGGTGCAATGACATCTAAGGAATGAAAAACATTGAGCACACTTATACTTAGGCACAAGTTTTTCATTAGCTGACAAAATCTGATACTGAGAATTATAAATTTTAGAAGAGAACAGAGTGACCTTGGAATCATAGAGGAATAGATACCTGGTAGGGGAGGATGAGAGAACCATCGGGAAAAGAAACTGGACTAAAAACATAGTTTGTCCACTTCAGTTTGGCTACGAACTAAGGGCTGATTCTCTTACCAGAACTGTCCCAGCTTTCTTGAAGTGGTCCTTGACATCAGTCAACCTTACTGATGGGAAGCTCAAGAGTACTTAATTGAATGATGCACAGGATCATTTTCTCATGAACCGAGAATTTCATACCCTATTAATAAAGATCCAAAGGCATTCCTTTGCTGAATGTACATACTTATTCTTCAGGTTCTTACATTAGACAACCAGCCTAATATTGAGCTTTCTAGAGATATCAACTACTTCATTAAATCTGATAAATGGAAATATTTGTATGAGTGAAATTTTTTTAAAATGCAATTCTAGCTGGGTTTTTTCCTACATATATAATAAATCAAACTATATTAATCCATCAAATGTCCATCTGGAATCTGCTTGATGGTATTCAAGCCTGAGAAATAATTAAAATGTTGTTTTATGCAAATTAACATCTGATCATGAAAACAGTTTTCCTTAACCTTAAATTAGTTAAACATTTTCTCTACAGTCTTATTTACACTATAAAATTTTCCAAGCAAATCTTTTGTTCCCAGAATAGAAAGGCAAACTGCAGGTCATCCATAAATCAAGTTATCATAATTATTTAGGTTTAGCTTTATTGCCTTTTTATTAAAAACTAACTAGGTACTAAAATTTTTCCTTCCTTATGAACTAGAGTATTTTGGTAACTGACTTTCATTGCTTCTACTTAAATTTTTTTAAACACTTTAATGAGACAGTATTTTCATCTTTTCTTGGGGGAGAATTTAGTGCTTTGAAGTATATTTTTTCTTATTCATTGTATTGTGTTATTATAACCATGTGGCTTAAGGAGACACTCATGTGCCAATACATATGCCTTTGAGCTTCTTTTTATTTAAAAATGAATTTTTGGGTATGTGCTTTTCATTGTGTAAACTTTTCTAAATTCTACATCCTAACATGACTTGCTAATGAATACATTTTCACAGAGGAAAAAGAGTGAGCTTTGTGTAAATTTCTAATATAAATGAAAGGAAATACAGGGCAACTCATTTTTGAAAGGAAGATGGTAATTTCCCATCTAACTTTCATTTTAATAGTGAAACGTATACACTAATTTTATGTCACAGATGAGGTTAAAGCTTCTGTTTTTCTAATTAATATTCATTAGATTACTCTATCCTTTATCAGAGGAAGATCTGAAAAGTTAATAAAGAAGATACATTTCATTTTGTGTAAGTAACTGTGTATGTGAAGATTAAAGACTCTGGTAGTGCCTAAAAATGAAGGCTTTTGTTTTCTGTACTAGAATAATGCATGCATTGGTATTGTGCCAGCTTTAAAGTCTCATAGAATGAACCTTAACTTGCACTGCATGATTCACTTTCAAGCCCAGAAATCCATTGGGTAATATTCCAGTCATCTCTTGCTACATAATAAACTACCTCCAAGTTTTGTGGCTTATAACAACCACCATCTTACTATTTATAACAAATGCGTGGGTCAAGAATTCAGGAAGGGCCCGTCTGAGAAATTCTTCTGTGCCATATGGCATCGACAAAAGTCACTTGCTGGTATTCAGCTGACGGTTGGGCTGCTGCAGAGAGTCCAAGTCAGCTTTACTATATTTCTAGAATCCTGGTTGGAATGGCTAGAAGATTGAGCACAGATGGACATCTGACTGCAGCCTCTCCAATACAGTGGTCTCAGAGAGTTGGGTATCTTACTTGGTAGTTGAGGGTTCCCAGAGAAAATGATCTAAGAGACCTAGACAGAAGGTAAAAGGATTCTCTTGACTTAGCATCACAAGTCCCAGAATATCACTTCTATTTCAGAATGAGAGAAAATATTCTCAAACTACCCATCTGACAAGGGATTAATAACTAAAATATATAAGGAACCTCAACACTCATAGGAAAAAACAAAATAATCTGATTAAAAAATGGGCAAAGGATCTGAACAGACATTTCTCAAAAGACATACACATGGCCAACATATATATGAAAAAATGCTCAACATCATTAGTCATCAGAGAAATACAAATCGAAACTACCATGAGATAGTGAGAGATCATCTCACCTCGGTTAAAATGGCTTTTATCAAAAAGACAGGCAATAACAAATGCTGGCGAGGATGTGGAAAAAGGGGAACCTTTGTACACTGTTGGTGGGAATGTAAATTAGTGAACCCACTATGAAGAACAGTAGGGATTCCTCAAAAAACTAAAAATAGAGCTACTATGTGACCCAGAAATCCCACTGCTGGGTATATATCCCAAGCAGGGGAAATCAGTATAACGAAAAAATATCTGTACTCCTATGTTTATTGCAACACTATTCACAACAGCCAAGATTTGGAACCAACCTAACTGTCTATCAATGGATGAATGGATACAGAAATTGTGATACATATACACAATGGGATATTATTTGGCCACAAAAAGAATGAAATCCTGCCATTGGCAACAACATGGATAGAACTGGAGAACATTATGTTAAGTGAAATGAGCCAAGCACAGAAAGACAAATTTCACATGTTCTCACTCATATGTGAGAACTAAATATCTAAAAAAATTGATCTCATGGAGATAGAAAGTAGGATGAGGTTACCAGAGGCTGGGAAGGGCAGCGGTGGTGGGAAATGGATAAAGTAGGGATGGTTAATAGGTACAAAAGTATAGATAGATAAAATGAACAATATTTGATACTACAACAAAGTGACTATAATGAACAATAAGTTAGGGTATACTGTAAAACACCTAAAAGAGTAGAATTGTAATGTTCCTAGTACAAAGAAATGATAAATGCCTGAGTTGACGAATACCCCTATTACCCTGATTTGATTAATTCACATTATATGCCTGTCTCAAAATATCACATGTACATTATAAAGATATACCACTATTATGTACCCATAATAATTAAAAATTTAAAAATTGACACATCAAAAAAGTAACACATGAAAAAAACACAATAATTTAAAGAAAAACTTTAAATGCAGTTTATCTGCCTATATTGAAATGGAATAGAGAAAAGCATATTCCCAAAGAGAACAAAGATTCTAAATGGCAAGGGGAAACTACAAAGGCACAACCAGCTATAGACCCAGGAGGAAGACCAGGACAGCCTTGTGCAGAAGGATACCAGAAAGAGACGTTTAAGAGGGTATAGGATACTGAACATTAGGATGAGTCTTTATAACTTATTTATCTGATTCTGCATGCAGATGATTTATAAATCAGAAATTGATGAAAAGAAGAGGCAGTCCCATCAAAAAAACAATGCTATAAGAAGAAAAAGACTTAGTAAATGACATTTAATCTCTAAAGAATAGAGAGAAGGAGAGAAAGAAAGAAATAGAAAGAGAGAGAGAGGGAGAAAGAGAGAAAATGAATAACCACATATTTGTTATTTGTTGTAGGAAGAATAATGCCTCCTCAAAGATGTCCATGTCTTATCCTCGGAAACTTGTGACTATATTATGTTACATAGGAGAATTAAGGTTGTAGATGTAATTAAGATTGCCAATAAGCTGAATTTAAAATAAGGAGATCATCCCAAATTATCTGAGTAGACCCACTATGATAACTGGGTCTTTAAATGAGGAAGAGGGAGGCAAAAGATCCAACATGGCATCATGAGAAAGATTCATTTGGTCATTGCTGGCTTTGACGTGGAAGGTGGCCATCAACCAACAAATGTAAGCAGCCTCAAGAAGCTGGAAAAGACAAGAAAACAGATTCTACCCAGGAGCCTTCAGAAAGGAATGCTGTCCTGCGGACACCTTGATTTTAGTCTAATGAGACCTATTTCAGGATTCTGACCTTCAGAACCATAAGACAATATGTTTGTGTTGCTTTAAAGCACTAAGTTTGTGGTAATTTATTACAGCAGCAATAGAAAACTAATATAGTTGTGAAAAACATATGAGGGAAATTGGAAGGTAAAAAGTATTTAATTTACAAACAATTATTCAAGTATGATAAAAATGATAATGAAACTTATAAATTTATTATAAATGTCCTGAAAGAAGATAACTATCCATGACACATAATGCTTGACATAACCCTGTCAGGGAGCACAAATGTGCCATGTATTGTTTGGAATATCAGCCTGCTGTTTTAGTTCATGTGAATTTTAGCAGATCTGGACTTTAGTAACTAGCACAGTGCCTGGTACAGGGTAGAAGCTCAGTAAGGAATAAATCCATTAGATAAACTAAATGGGGCTATAAAATAACAAAACTCATTATCACATATGGCTTGTGAGATTAGGCACATTAGCAAAGGAAGGAAGAGAGAAGGGAGCTAAAATTATTTGGAATAAAAAAAGAAACCAAATTGAGATCCAAGGGAAAATGCTAATACATTTCTAGTGAGACATTTTTAACCATTGACGAAGCTTCTTAGTTTCAGTTGGTTCTTCATAACATCTTGCAAAAATGCATGGCAAAGATACAGCTGAACACCCACCAGCTGAAGCTGGGCTATGATTGTTCTGGCAAACACATAACCCAGAGTAAATATTGTCTTGCAGGAAGAAGTGAGGAGGTGGATTAGGCATTGTAATTACCATTTGCTGGGTATTTGGCATTTTTTTTTAAAGATTTAATCATTTAGATGAGACTTAGTATCACTAAAAAAGAAGTCAATATTTCTGTGAGCCAGGGAGGAACAGAGCTGATGTTTTCCTTCTGCTCAGCTGTTACATGCGCCTACAGAAAGACGACTTCACCTGCTACTTATTTATACAAGACAGTACAGATAATCACAAGCAGTGATATCCTTCAGTTCATTTTTTTCCTGAACACACTGTGTTCTGATATATTATTGATCAGAAAGTGCTATTTAAATAGGGTGGCAGTTTATAAAATTGTACAGTAATCTTGTATTATCTTAATTAATTTTACAGCCAGCACCCACCCACTGTCCTTTGTAGTACATCTGAAGTATTCACGTGCAGATTAACAATAGCCAAGGCAGACTCTGATAGCAGCTCTCAGACAAGGACTTCTGTTCATCTTTTTTCCTTGTCGATTGGCATCTACTGACATAAATTGCTTTAATCTGAGTTCCTGGCATAAAGCATTTATAGAACAACATTTTGAGACGCTGATTAATGTACCATTCTTTTGAGGACATGCTCTAAATTTAGAGTACAGATCACCTGGAATTTGTTGAAATCCAGATTTCTCAGTCCTTTCAGAGAGAGTCCAATATTTCAGGTCTGAGTCTAGGAATCTATATTTTTAAACGGCATTCTGGGAGACTCTGATCCTTAGGGTCAGGGGTGTGTAACCAAACCTAATTTGCAATCATATATAAATCTGGACAATATTTTTACTCAAACCCTTTTCTTCTCATTTCCAATTCCTTATGTCCATAATTTTTCATTCTCACAATAATCTTGTGATGTAGGCAATATTATTATCCCCATTATAATGAAGAGGTAAAGGGTTAAGTCACTTACTGTATTAATCAGCTCCAGCTGCCATAACAAAATGCCATCGACTGGGTGGCTTAAGAAAAGAAATGTATTTTCTCACAGTTCTGGAGGCTGGAAATCTGAGATCAGGGTGCCAGCATGGTCAGGTTCTGGTGAGGGCTCTCTTTCTAGCTCACAGATGGCTAATTTCCGGCTGTGTGCTCACATGGCATTTACTCAGTATATGCATGGAGAAAGAGCGATCTCTTTCTCTTCCTCTTACAAGGTTATCAATACCATCAGATTAGGACATCACCCTTACAGCCTCATTTAATCTTAATTACCTCCTAAAATCCCTATGTCCAAATACAGTCAGTCACAGTGGGGGTTAAGGCTTCAATATATGAATTTAGGGAGATACAATTCAGTCCATATCATTGCCTATTACGGCTAGTAAGTGGGGTCCAGGGTTTGCACCCTTATTGGCCTGACTCCAAATCACATACAATTTCCACCTCACTTAACTCCCACCCTCCATTATGGACCATTGGCAAAGAATAGTGATTGGCTGCTCAGTGACAGAGGCCTGGAGGTTGGCTGGATGAATATATAGTGTTCTCCATTAACTGAGAATTGACTTTCATATAATCGGATTGTTTCATTAAACTTTGAGGACTGCATTATATCTGTTGACTATGACTACTTTATTCCTGCAACTTTATTACTAGTGAAATATCCATGCTCATGGAGAATATTGGTTCATGAAGTCCATTCCAGAGAGGAATTTTCAGCAGTTTAAGAGAGGGTATTGGAAAAGGCTGAGGTGGTTGCATTTGCCTCTATAAGCAGTTCTCATCCATCTTCTCTTCCAATACTAGGAGCCTTAGCTTGACCTGAGCATACTTAGTCTAATCTTTTATCTTATCCCAGAGTAGTGAAAATAAAGTACACATCAGCATTTTTCTAATTCACAATCTGCATAGAAATGAGTCATTCATTACTAAACTTCCTTTACACATCATAGTCTCATGAGAAAACAAATAAGGCTTTAAGAAAAACATAAAAGCATTTGTACAATCTCATACCAACACCCAGGCAAAGTCAAATAGAAAAGGAAATATTTAAAGAACGATTTCTTGTGAATTCATGAATATTTGTCTTTGTTCAGAACTTACATACTCATAGATGATAAACTTATATTACAAAAAATTGTATTAGTCACATAAGAAAATGGAAGGAAGGTAACTCCATTAAAAGAAGGAAACAAAATCTTTTTGTAAGGATGAGTTCCTATCCCTGTGTTTGAAGTCTAGATACCACAAAGGGTAGGTATATGTCAGAGAAGGAGTTATACTGAAGGTAAGTCTATTAGAGTAATGCAGGGAAAGAGATGGGAACAAAGTGTGGTGTGATATATAGGTATGGGGGAAGGTAGATTATCATTACCAATTATACTCATCACCCTATGGAGAAAATGGAAATAATTATTAATTTATCTCCTATTAAATGTCCAGCACTATTTTATATATATACACATATATATATAATATATATGTATTTATTATATATAAGGGATCTTCAAAAGTTCAAGGAAAATTTGAATTATAAAAAACTGGATGAATTTCATGGTGAGTACAAGTGGAACCCATTCTTCGGGTTGTGTCACCTCACTTCGAGTAATGGGCTCAAGCTTAATCCAGGATAATGTAGACCCAAGTCTGAGCGACGTGGGGGGACACTGTGGAGGGGTGGGATATGCTTGAAAAGTAGTTGGGGATCGGAATTAGGGGTCTCAATAGGGGAAAGGAATTCCTCAAAAACTGATTCATGTGATTAACTGTACACCTCGGTAAATTCACTGAAAATTATTTAATTGTACACTTAAAATGGAGTGTTGGTTGTACGTAGATACAGTTGGAGCACTATGTATGTACTCTCTGGACTACTTTGACAGAGTAGGTTTTTGGATGTAACAAGATAAGGCAACTTGAGTGGTAATATATTTTGGGAAATCAGCTCACTACAAATTGTGACTGTAAACATTGTACTGTAAATGTTTTGTAGTTTTCCCCCAATAAAATTTTCGGAAGGAAAAAAAAAGAGAGAGAGATCAGGACAAAGGCAAGAATGCATTCTATCTCCACGACTACTCATCATTGTGCTGGAGGTATTAACCAACGCAGTTAGTTAAATTAATTAGAAGCATAAGAACTCAGAAAGAATTAAAACTACCTCTATTTGCAGATGATATATATGATCATGTACCTGGAAAACCCAAGAGAATCAAGGATAAAGGTTACTCAAACAAGAAAACAATTCAATACAATAAACAGGGTAGAAATTTACCGTATAGATCTAATAATCTTTATAGAAACAGACACTAATTAGAGATTATAATTCTATAGAATAAATCCATTTAAAATAGAAAAAGATAATAAGGTACTTAGAAATATATTTAAAATTTATTTAGAAAAAAGTGTTAGTGCTCGTGAAAGACACAAACTTGAACAAATGGAAAGACTTCACTTGTTCGTGGATAGGATTATTCAACACAATAAATTTATATTTTTTCTTTAATAAATTTTGTACTGACTGATTAACACTATGGGGCTCAAATGGTGGTGGTGTTCAAGGGGTGGGGGGTAGACCCACGTCTGAGCGATGTGGTGGGCACTGTGAAGGGGAGGGACATGCTTGAAAAGTAGTCGGGGAAGGGAATTAGGGGTCTCAATAGGGGGAAGGAATTCCTCTAAAACTGATTTATGTGATTAATTGTACATCTTGGTAAATTCACTAAAAATCATTTAATTGCACACTTAAAATGGAGTAAAGACATGATATGTAAAGTATACTTCAATAAAGAAGGGAAAAAAAGTTAATAAATTTCACTCAATCTGAATAAAAATGTCAATCAGCATTTCAATGGAGCCAGGCATTTTGATATTAAATTTCATATGGAAGAACAAACATGCAAAAATACCTGAGAAAACACTAAAAAAGAAAAAGCTGCGGCTGGGTATGGTGGCGCATGCCTGTAGTCCCAGCTACTTGGAAGGCTGAGGTGGGAGGATCACTTGAGCCCAGGAATTTGAATCTAGCCCAGCTCCATCTTTAAAAAGAAAGAAAGAAAAAGCCACAAAAGAGGGTGATCTAGTCTTTTAAGACTTGAAAGACATAAGACACACTCTAAAGCCTCTATAATTAAAACTGTAGTGCTACTTCTCACTAAGTCCAGTAAACAACAGCAACAACAACAACAAAACCAAAAAAGTATTGTAGCACTGATGCATGAAACTAAAGACCAGTGGAATAGAAGAGAATTTCAATCAAAAAATAAAAGTACAGGTAAAACTTCTGTATGTGATATAGTTGGCATTTCAAATGGCTTGACAGAAGATCAACTGTTTAATAAATAGTGTTGGGATGACTGATTTTACTAAAGAGAAAATTAAATCCATACCTGAAGCTATACACAAGAATAAATTCCAAATGGGGAGGAGGGGTCCACTGGCCCCCATTGTGGGGGCCGAGTGCTGCTCTTTGCCTCTTAAAAAAAAAAAGAATAAATTCCAAATAGACCAAGAATTTACATGTAAAAAAATGAAATCATACAAATACCGGAGAAACATATGTAAATTCCTCCTTAGCCTGTGTGTAATGAAAGGCTTTCCAACTAAGACTGAAAATACAGAGGCCATAAAAAATGGATTCATTTGAATTTATAAAATACAAGCTCTATAATTAGATGATATACATCAATATTAGTTTTTTGATTTTGGTAATTGAACTGTGATTATGAAAGAGAATTTCCTAGTTTTTAAGGAAATACACAATAATGTATTTAGAGATAAAGGGACGTTATGTTTGCAACTTACTCTCAAAGGCTTCAGAAAAAAATTATGTGGCTAGATGTATACAGAAGTAGAGAATAATATAGGAAATAGCATAACATTAAAATTTGGGGAACCTTGAAGGCATGCATATGGGTCTTTTTTGTGTGTTTTTTTGTAACTTTTCTGTAAGTTAATTATATCAAAAATTTAAAAATAAATAAAAGGAATAAAGTAATTAGAAACATTTGATACTCCAAGGTTATGGAGACAAAACAACCTCATAAAAAAGTGGGCAAAAGACATGAACAGAAACTTTTCAGAAGATAGGCTAATGGCCAACAAACATATGAAAAAGTGCTCAACATCTCTAATCATCAGGGAAATGTAAATCAAAACCACAATGAGATATGACTTAACACCAAAACAACAAATGCTGGTGTGGATGCAGAGAGATAGGAACACTCATACACTGTTGGTGGGACTGCAAACTAGTACGACCTCTATGGAAAGTAGTATGGAGATATCTCAAAGAACTAAAAGTATTAATAGAAGTACATTTGATCCAGCAATCCCACTACTGGGTATTTACCCAAAGGAAAAAAAGACATTCTATAAAAAAGACACCCACACTGGAATGTTTACAATAGCAAAATTCATAATTTCAAAGATGTGGAAACAACCCAAGTGCCCATCAATGCATGAATGGATTAATAAAATGTGGTGTATGTATACCATGGAGTACTACTCAGCCACAAAAAATGGTGAACTAATACCTCCTGTATTAACCTGGGTGGAACTGGAGACCATTCTTCTAAGTGAAGTATCACAAGAATGTAAGTCTTATCTTTTCATTTCTGATTTTATTTATTTGTATCTTCTCTCTTTTTTTTCTTAGTTGGTCCAGCTAAGAGTTTGTGAATTTTGTGAACCTTTTCAAGAAACTAATCCCTAGGTTTGATGATTTTCTGTACTGTTTTTCTATTTGACTTATTCTCTATTTGACTTATGTCTGCTGTAATCTTTCTTGTTTTCTTTTTTCCGCTGGTTTTGAGCTTAATATTTTCATCTTTTTCTAGTTCTTCCAGGTGTAAAGTTAGGTTTATTTAATACTTTTCTTCTTTTTTAATATAGTGTTTATCACTATAAACTTCCCTCTTAGTACTGCTATCGCATTTATTTTTTAAAGACCATGAAAAAAGCATGTCTAGAGGACAGAAGGGGATGCAAGACATTGCATGTGGAGATGAGAGAGTGGTGACAACCCATTTCAACAACTTATCAGAAGAGGTTTGCTGTGAAGGGCAGGAGGTAGAGGGAACAATAGCTAGTAGGAAAGTATCATGAAGGAAAGGTATTTGTTTAAATAGAGGACAGTGGAGCACAAATGTATGCTGATGTGAATAACACTAGAGTAGGAGAATTTGAAGATGCAAGAGAAATGGAAGTGATCTATCTATGAGAGTTGCAACTTTAAAGGCATGAAAAGTAAAAACTAGATCAACTGGAGATGCCCTTAGTTTTGTATTCTTAGTTAAAGACATGCTGATAACCTACATCCCTGTGGATGGCCAAATTGAGAATGTGGGATTGTCAAGGCAGAGATATCCAGAGCATGAGGGATTGGGATCCAGGCTGAGTAATGGAGGTTACTATGGATTGACAAATTCAAATTTTGCAAAATGTATCAGATTTGGATTACTGTGTACTATCGTGTACCATGCTATGTTCCACCATAGTTCTTGGTGTTTATGTGAATGTCTATGTGTGTTTGTATGTTCAGAGCAAGGTGAAGATGTGGATATATCGCATTGTTAGGAAAAAAGTAAATCCCTCAAAGGAAGCAGATTAAGGAAGGGGACTTTCTTCTTTGCATGGGGAGAAAAGGGGAGTCCCAAAAGCAGAAGAAAAGCTATGAATAGGCATTAACCCCAAATGGAATCTCCCCAGAAGGCCTTATGTATTTTGTTGGAAGCAGGGGATGAGTGATTCTTCTTGGACTCTAGCCATATTTAACCATCACTTCCTATAGTTTTGTTGCACGTTATAATTTTATCTAGTAATTTTTCATCCTCTATTGAAGTCACATATAGTCTATAGTCTTATGAGTGGTATTTTGGGGGATGTAAGGAGCAAAGTAGTCAAGTGAAGCACGGCCTCCCTTGCATCACCATTCCTCATTGGTCCTTGTCCTTGGGAAACTGGTCCTGGTCATCCAGACAGAGACCAGCAGCCACGTGGACCTGGGATCCCCCGAGAAGAGTGTGAACCAAAGAGGAGACCTGGCAGGGGGATACTCAGGAGTGGGTGTGACATACTCTGCCTTCCCAATAGCAGACTGGATGTCTCAAAAAGATCCTGGAAGTCAGGAGGAGGGACAAGTGTTAGCATGGTTCTTCCCAACATAGGGCCCGGCTATGGATGTGGGTTGCTCAATTGGAGGGAAGATGAGGTTACTTGGATTGTTAGAACTGAGAGGTTGCAGGACATGGGAAATGGTGGGTGGTTGGGTCCCAGGAAATGAGAGTGGGGCTGGATAATTGGACTTTCGGAGACATGCTGGAATAATGGGGATGAAGGTTGTGGAAGTTGGGGACCTAGGAGCTGGTTTTGTGTTTTCTTTCTTCACAAATTCACAAATGGATGCTGTGGGACATCTCACATCCTGCCTTGCACCATGTTTGTCCTGCCTCTGAAATGTTGGCTACTCAGGGAAAGTGGACAGAGAAGAAACTCCTCATTAGGTTGACTGTTTTCCAAAAGCTATAGACTATCATAAATCTCCGGGTGCAATGAGCAATATTTGGCTGATGGGCACACTTGTAACCATGACTCAAGCATTACAAAAGTGATCCATGTAACCAAAAACATTTGTACCCACTTAATACTTCGGTAAAAAAAAAAAAAAAGAAAAGAAAGAAATATCCCCCCTCTGAGTCTCCTGAGGCCCTGGTAGAACAGGGGTGGGGCAGGAAGTGGGAGTCTTACAAATTGGTCACATGATGTGGGCAGGGGTCACCCAGGGCATAGAGAAGAGGAGAGAGGGGGTCTGTCCTCTGTGATTCCACTAGAGGGGATCAGGAAACTCTTATGGGGACAGCATTTCTGAAATTGGCCTTGAGCTTACTTTTGTGCCATAAAATTGAGTTTGCTGGAAAACTCTCATACTATGATGCAGGCTAGAGGGTGGAGAACAGGTGGAGGGAGTTGGAATGGCAGGATTCCCAGATTCTGTGGACATGCTTCAGAGGTAAAACAAATTTGGGGTAAGAAGGTGCCTCAGGGACAAGAAAGCCTCTATCTCCAATCCATGCAGGTGCATTGTGTGGTTGTAGAAATTCCAGATTCATATTGAATCCCCTGCCTTTCTGTCCTCCACCAAGCAGTGAGGGGAGGGCAGGGTAGAATGAAAGAGAATGTCCTTTTGAATCCCTGAATAGGAGCTGTGAACCTCGGAGGAAGACAGAGCACGCATTTCCCTGTGTTTCTCTTTGTCTCATCCTTAGTCCTTAGACCGTTAGTCCCAGTTGCCATGGGAACAACTGAAGCTGAGTGTCTGATGCATTCATTGGACTGTTAGAGAAAAATAGAGTCTGTTTTTATTTCAGTAATCACCTGTTAACCACCTCTACGGTTTTTGCCATATTTGATCATGGTAAAACTAGTATAATATTAATAACAAATGTATTCAGTCTACATAAATATATCACTTGCATTTATTATACTTTTCCTTAGAACTTTAATTTATTAATCTCACAGGATATTGTCATTGTTTTGTTTAGAAAGCGTAATATTTTCCTTTGAGCAAAATTATTTTATATCAATAAGAATATTGTCAAGGGAAACTTTGCAGTATACCGTAGTGGAAATCTAGCATCATTTGGCATAAATGACAGGTGACTATAAAAACAACTTTAAGTGAAGCAAATATATCACATTATAAAATGATTAAATATGTCTTAAAATTTTAAATGGTTCATCCAAATGTAGCTCCTGAATTCATTTTGTATAGTATTGGTAGATTTTGTCAAGGTGAGGTCATCTTCTCTAGCCCAATTCATTCTGGATGTATGGACAAAATTTAATTTTTGCATTTAAAAAGCTGGGAATAATGGTGGTTATACCATTGTACTGACTACCCCTGTAGGAAAACTTACTGGTTGAGAATATGGCCTTCCTCATACATCGTTTGAGTCATTATGCCTTTTCAAATGATGAGAACTGCTTTGTGCATGTTTTCTTCACCAGTCCAGTGTACATGGATTCATTAGTGATCTGGACAGAGGTCATGTTAATTTCTTCTCTATAAACCAAACCTTGGAGGATTTGGGGAACAAAAAGTTCTCACTAAATGTTTGTCAAATATGTTTCCTTGAGTTTTTGCATATTCTGTTCTTTCTTCCTGGAATGTCATTCCTAGAGCTTTGATGACTGATAAACTTTAACTCAGTTCTTAAACTTGGTGCAGGTGCTCCTAAAGCCCTCAGAAAGTTATTTCCCCCCGTCTCTGTCCTGTCAGATACTGTCCATACCTCTATCATAAGTATTATTATTTTTGAGGCCTGTCTCTCTCACCAGAGCCTGAACTTTTCAATAGCAATTACTATTTCTAGTTCATACTTTTGAAAGTTCTTCAACGTTTATAACACCTTTCATTATATTGGATAATCTCATGTGTTGGATCTTCTTCTTCAAACCAGATTGAAAGTTCCTATGGTAAAAAGGGGCCTGACCATCCGAAGTACATGTTATATGATTCTTCAGCCATTGGTCCTACCCTTAGAGCCCCACCAAGCTCTTCGATAGTCACTAAATTCTGGAGTTTGCCAAAATACAGAAGTGTCAATTAAGCCTCTTCCTTCCCCCAAGTTTCAATCTCTGGATTCAAGGACTTTGTCATATACTTTAAAGACCAAGTATGCTTTTTACTGTGAAGGAGAAAAAATAGAATCAATATACCATTGCTTCTTAATCAAAGTGTGTTCTCTGGAAAATATTTGGGTTCAGAAATTATCTTGTTGGCTTCATATCAAATCCACTTTTGGAGAAATTTCATCTCAAGTTTTCCTAAACAT
>CAUYRT010014342.1:0-10377 GCA_963574885.1 Lepilemur ruficaudatus
TTGTTTTGTTTTTAATGTCCAAAGTCATACATTCAGATTCCTCAAAGAGCTAAAATTAGAATTACCATTCAATCCAGCAATAGCATTATTAGGCATCTACCCAAAAGAGCACAAGACATTCTATGATAAAGACATCTGCACTCGAATGTTTATGGCAGCACGATTCACTATTGCTAGGTCATGGAAACAACCCAAGTCCCCATCAATGCATGAGTGGATTGTTAAAATCTGGTATATGTTCACAATGGAATATTACTCAATTTTAAGAAATGACAGTGAGTTAGCACCTCTTGTATTATCCTGGATTAAGCTTGAGCCCATTATTCTAAGTGAGGTGACACAAGACCCGAAGAATGAGTTCCACTTGTACTCGCCATCAAATTGGTACTGACTGATTAACACTATGGTGCTCAAAGGGTGGGAGCGAACACTAGGGATTTGGTGGGGGGCACTGTGGAGGGGTGGGATATGCTTGAAAAGTAGTTGGGGAGCAGAATTAGGGGTCTCAATAGGGGAAAGGAATTCCTCAAAAACTGATTCATGTGATTAACTGTACACCTCGGTAAATTCAGTGAAAATCATTTAATTGTACACTTAAAATGGAGTAAAGGCATGATATGTAAAGTATACTTCAATAAAGAAGGAAAAAAATTTTAAAAAAATGCAAAGGAAAAAGGCTGTTTTCCATGTAAAAGATCTCAAGCCATCAAACCGATACATTTTCATTTTTTTTCTAAATGAAGCCAATGAAACACGCAAATGTTTCATTCTGCAGATACGCCTCATTTTATTTATCCACTTGTCTGTGAGGTGTCTACACAATGGAGTATTATTCAGTCATAAAAGGAATGAAGTTTGCATACACTACATAGACGTACCTTGAAATCATTATTCTCAGTAAAAAAAACCAGTCAGAAAAGACCACATATCTCAGGACTCCATTTCTATGAAATGTCTAGAGTATGCAAATCCACAGAGACAAAAGGTGGGTCAGAGATCGTAGGGCTTGCGGGGGAGGATGAGGGATGACCGCTGATGAGCACAGGGTTCTTTGTGGGGTGATGGATGTGTTCTGGAATTAGCGGTGATGGTTGCGGAACTCTGTGAATGCACTAAACCCCCCAGATCATTCACGTAAGCGGTGAACTGGATGGTGTGTGAACTGTACCTTGTTAAAGATGTTAAGAAAAAAAGAAAAAAGATAACTGAGAGAGGAGAGCAGTAAGAAGGTGGGTTACATGAGTGACCTCTCTTGTTGCCACCGGTCAGAAGGGGCTGGGCCTTGGGACTGCTCTCGGGGAATGAATGTGCCAAATACCTAAGTACCAGCAGCCGGGATTCCCTCTGCGTCTCCGGCCGTAGCTCGCAGACCAGCCCCGCACAGTGACCTGCCAGCTCTCTGGACCAGCCGGCTGCTTTTATTTCTTTTTGCTTTTGCTCAGGCTCTGTTACGTTTTTGTTTTTCTTCTCTTCCTATTAGAAAAAAAAGTCACTAGTTCTATAAGCTCAGTTCACATTGCTCCTTGAAACTCTCCTTGGTCTTACACGTGGATACACCTATATCACCACCACCAAGATCAACGCATGGAATATTCAGATCCTCTTCCCAGAAGATTCCTTCATGCCCCTTCCCAGTCAATAATCCCTCTCCCCAAAGAGAAAGCTCCTATTATGACTTGTGTCACCACAGATGAGTTTTGTCAGTTCTTAAGCTTCGTACAATGGAATCATATAATAGTTACTCTTTTGGGTCTGATTTCTTTTGCTCAGTATTACGTCTGTGAAAGTCACCCATGTTGTTAAGCTTAATAGTAGCTTGTTCTTTTTTTAATTATCACATAATATTCCTTATCTGAATACACCACAGTTTGTTTTGTTGGTGGGCATTTGGATTGTTTACAGTGTTAGGCTCTCATGAATAGAGATGCTATCCTCAATGAGGCTGAGGCTTTTGTTGTGACTGCATCTCCTCTCAACTTCTCCCTCCACCCTTCCATGCCCCCTCCACTGTCAATCTTGAAGGACTCAGTAATAATCTTCTCTCATGTTAATAATCTCCGCCTTGGAGTCTGCTTCCTGGACCTGACCTGCAACGCTAGCCTTGATGGATTCGTTATATCCAATTGGCTGTGCTCTTTTGTTTTGCTCTAAGACTTGGAAAAACTGAACCTTACAAGTCAAGTTTTCATAACTCCCTGATCACAAGAGGGATAGAAACCGGCATGCCAGGTGCATTGTCAGATTGAATGTTATGGTCATTCATATTTGCCTAAGCATGAATGAACATTCTGTAGGTTTTCAGGCAAGAACTTCATGTAAAATGAGAAAATTATGGGTTAGGAGGTATAACCTGGCTTTGTATGTACAAAATGAGTTGGGGAAGAAACCTTTCTTAGACAATGACAATTGTTCCGATATAAAGAAACAATAAGAAGGAAGGGAGGGATGTGGAGGATTGAGGTGTAGATTAAGGACAACGTGGCTGTGCGTAGGATTGTCAGTGCAGAAAGCGGAGAAGTGAATGCTGACACCAAGGCTCTGAGTCCCGATGGGTGGCTGGCATTACATTTCTTGTTCCTTTCATCTGGGCTTTGGGGAAGCGGAAACGACTATAAATGAGAATGATTTTGAAAAACATAGACATCAGGAGGGACATTGGTGTGAGGTAAGAGGACGCAGAGTTCAGTTTGAGAGCTGGCGGAATGATGAAACGGTCCATCAAGGAATAGGAGATAGGGGCCTTTTGCATAAGGAAGACATTAACAAAAGAAATAAAGATGGGGGAAGGGGTCATATCCTGTGTTAGTTATCTATTGCTGCATGAAAAAATTACTCCAAAATGTATGTAGTGGCTTCAAATGACTACATATTTATTATTTTGCAGATTCTGTGGGTCAAGCGTCCAGGTGCCACTTAGTTGGGTCCTTCAGCTTTGGGGTCTCTCCCAGGGCTGCAGTCATCTCAAGGCTTGCCCAGGGAGCATTTGCTTCCAAGCTCACGCGTGTGTCTGTTGGCAGGCTCCCAATCCTTATGGGTTGTTGGAGTGAGTTTCGATACCAGCAACACAGAAGGAAAGCTAGTAAGATGGGAGTCAGACCTTTTGTAACCTCACCATGGCAATGACATCCCATCACCTGCGTCATGTTCTGTTTCTTAGAACTGAGTCAAGAGGTCCTGTGCACCCTTAAAGAAAGGGGGCTCCACAAGGGCCTGAGCACCAGGAAGCAGGGGTCATTGGCAGCCCGGTCACATCTACATAAAATAATATTCAAGGACACGGTACTGAAACGCTACAGAAAAACTCTAAGCGTTTTTTTTTTCTTTTGCTACCTACAACTTTGCCACTAGAATTTTCCATAAGAACATTAGAAATGTGTTCCCTCGATAGAAGACCATATGTCAGTGGAGGTGTTTTTGGCATTTACTAATGCACTCAGTAACTTGATTCGAAAAGCGAACTGTGCCATACTGTATAATTTCAAACACTTTTCTAGAAGAAAACGTATTACCTTTAATTAGACTGATATAGAGCTGTTAAGATTCTTGTCAGAAATAATTTTTAAGTGGATGTGTCAAGATAAAAACAGCAGTTGTCAAGTGAAGAAAACGGTAATTTGTGCCTGTGCTGTCTGGCTGATGAGCAATTGGGCTTTTAAACGCTAGCTGAACATTTGTGCTTACCATTTCTTTTATAGAAGCCCTTCTGTCAGTTAAGGATTCAAACTGTTGGAATGCTATTGTTTGTGGTAAATATTTGTCCTATGACTAGGGAATTCAATGTGGTCCCTACCCTGTAATATAGACAAAAGCATCCCTAAGAAGAGAAAGCATTTAAGCAATTCACTTCGCCAATTGGTCAAACACGTAACACGAGCAAAGCATTCTGGGTGATTACAGAGGGGAATAACGATCACAGTGATGGAGACCACTCTCTGATGAAAGCAAAACCAGGCGGCTTTAAGCATGTGAAAAAGCTTGAATTCCATTTGCAATCTTTTTAGGCTATTCATTTCTTTAGTGAGCTTTTTTTATCGGGCAGTGAAAAGGTGGGCTTTTGCTCAGTCTCTGCAGCAGGGTGTCTCGGTGGCGGCACTGGTGACATTTTGGGTCACATAATTCTTTGCTGTCGGGGAGCTGTTCTGTGCATTGCAAGATGTTTAGCAGCATTTCTGGCTTCAACCCACTAAATACCAGTAGCTCTGCTCGCTGCCCCCTCCACCCCAGTTTTGACAACTAACGTAGAGAAAAGAGACACAATGGGGGAGAGAAACTCTGGTGTCACTGAGCAGGGATGGTGAAAGCCTAGAGTTGTCTGTACGAATGCCTTTTTGACCCTTCCATCCCTCCACCTGGCTGCGAGGAAGAAGCTAATAGGTAGAAGCTGGAGGAGGACCATAGGTAGAGCCTGAGCTGGGAGACAGAGGGAGATGGTAAAATGTAACCACATCGTCTATGTTACTGGGCTCCCCAAGGGCAGCTTTCCCTGGGACTTCCCCATTATCTGACCCGATCATTCCAGCTTGGCTCAACTCATTTGAGTTCAGTTTTTGACATTGTAAGCAAAGGATTCCTGATGAATCAATGTTCTGACTTCAGGACAGAAAGGTATAGACGCCCGTGATCAGGGACAAAGGCCGTGCGGATGGAGTGGGATGGCCTTGCTGGCAACTTTCCCAAGAGCCCCGTTCACGTCAAGCAGGAGCCGATGGTGTGAGGAGCGAGTGGGAATCGTCAAGACAGTGAGAACGGAGAAGTTACTGTCTTCCCTTTGTCTGGAACTGGCTGCTTTCCTGAGGTGGTGAGCCAAGAAGAGCTGGGTTCCTGGGATGGTGATTTGATTTTGAATTACCCAAATTTATGCTCTGAAGAGCGATCTCCCCCTCCCACCCCCAATATCTGTTGCATCACTGTAGTTGCAATTGCTACATTTGGGTAAAAAAAAAAAAATACAAGTCCACAGTTTTTATCAGTTGCTTAAGTATTTCTTTATGGTTAGACAAGGCTGTCCGTGCAAAGAAAATGTGACGCTTCTTTGTGGCCATCTGGTGTGGTCTGCAGACTTGTGACACCAGCTCGATGACATAGAGCCAGAGTCTACCCTCATCTGGCTGCGAAGGGTCCCTCCCATCACCGGCGCAGGGAGGCGTGTTTTGCTGCCTCTCCTCAAACACAGCTCCCGTAAATTTCCTTCAGAAATTCAGTTCATGCTGCAAAAATTAATGTCTCACTTTGTGTCTCTGTGAAAGGCAGTAACTTAGTAGATGATACGCTTTGAAGCAGGAAGCGATTGAGTTCTTGAAAGAAAAGACGGAGACCGTATTGATTTTTCTCTGTGAACCTGAAGCACAAATAAGAACACTGCATCGGGCTTTTTTTTTCCGTGCTATTTATTTTTTTTCTCTATCCTTCAGTTAAAAAGAAAAATCCTTGTGCAGCTCTCCTGGGTCTTAGATTATCATCACCTCCCTCTTCTATTTCCCATATGCCTTCAATGTTGATGGAGTATAGACTCAAGCTAGATTAAAAATCCGTTTCCGGCCGGGCGCGGTGGCTCAAGCCTGTAATCCTAGCACTTTGGGAGGCCGAGGCGGGCGGATCGCTCAAGGTCAGGAGTTCGAAACCAGCCTGAGCAAGAGTGAGACCCCGTCTCTACTAAAAAAAATACAAAAGAAATTAATTGGCCAACTAAAAATACATATAGAAAAAAGTAGCCGGGCATGGTGGCACATGCCTGTAGTCCCAGCTACTCGGGAGGCTGAGGCAGGAGGATCGCCTGAGCCCAGGAGTTTGAGGTTGCTGTGAGCTAGCTGACGCCACGGCACTCACACTGTAGCCCGGGCAGCAGAGTGAGACTCTGTCTCAAAAAAAAAAAAAAAAAAAAAGCAGATGGAGACATGTTGACAGATGAGGAAGAAGCCATCGTCTAGAACAGCGCTTTCCAATAGAAATATAACAAGGGTCACATATGTAATTTAAAATTTTCTAGCAGCCACATGAAAAAAAGAGAGGAAATTAATTGTTATATTCTATTTTACTTAACCCAACACATACAAAATATTATCATTTTAACATATAACTTTGTTTATTTAAGAGATGGGGTCTCACTCTGTCACACAGGCTGGAGTGCAGTGGTGCAATCATAGCTCACTGCAGCTTCGAACTTCCTGGTCTCAAGGCAATCCTCCTACTTCAGCCTCCCAAGTAGCTGGGATTACAGGCATAAGCCACTATGCCTAGCAATGAAAATTTATTGAGAAGTTTCACTTTTTTTCTTTTTTTATACTAAGTTTTCAGAATCTGGTGTGTATTTTACAATTAGAGCATATCTCAATTCAGACTAGCCTATTTCAAGTGCTCAATAACCATAGGTGGCTATTAGCTGCTAAACTGGATGGCATAAGTCTAGAATATGTCATGTGAGGACTGCACTGGGTGTGGGAACTTATCTGCCCAGAGTGACCCAAGAGAGACTGGCTTGAAATGGGCACCTTTGATAGAGGGTAGAAGTGAGAAACAGGGTGAATAAATGGGATTAAACAGAGATCCATATTTATTTATATAAGAGTCAGTCCCATTATTGCCCTACTCACCTCATACACACTACCCTGAAGGATTCTTCTCTAAAGATATTAAATAAACTGGCCGGGTGCGGTGGCTCACGTCTGTAATCCTAGTACTCTGGGAGGCCGAGGTGGGAGGATCGCTCAAGGTCAGGAGAGCGAAACCATCCTAAGCAAGAGCGAGACCCTGTCTCTACTAAAATAGAAAGATATTAATTGGCCAACTAAAAAAATATAGAAAAAATCAGCTGGGCATGGTGGTGCATGCCTGTAGTCCCAGCTACTCGGGAGGCTGAGGCAGGAGGATCACCTCAACCCAGGAGTTTGAGGTTGCTGTGAGCTAAGCTGATGCCATGGCACTCGAGCCCGGGCAACAGAGTGAGACTCTGTCTCAAAAAAAAAAAAAAATGATATTAAATAAACTGTCTGAGAATTGAGGTCTCTAACAAGGGCATCTTAGAGTAACATCCTGCCCCCTTTCTGACCTATGGATGCCTGCAGCCTGACAACTAGCACCTCACTCACTCATCCTAAAGCAAAGCCTGCCAGTCAGTGTGACCTGCTCATGTACTTAAAACTCCCAGTCAAACCTCCCACTCATTAAACAATGGCAGAAGGAGAGAAAATGCACTCCTGCTACTCAGTCCTTCATTCTTAAATATAAATAGATAACCAAAGAAACCAACTATACTTGGAAAACTAGCAGCATGAAACAGAAAAATTGACCCCATTAGAAACACAAAATTGAGGGAAAATAAGAGATTTTAAAAACAAGAACAGGATGCTATGAGAAAGGAACAATCAGAAAACAAGAAAAAGGCCTTAGAGATGAAAAATATGATTACTGAAAAAAATCTATAAGATAAAGTTGAGGAAATCTGTCTAAAGCCAAAGCAGAGAGAGAGAGAGAGAGAGAGAGAGAGAGAGAGAGAGAGAGAGACAGAGACAGAGGCAGAGAGAAAGAGAGAGAGAGGGAAGATGAGGATGAGGAGAGGAGGGAAGGAGGGAGAGAGAGACAGAGAGAAATGGAAAATATAAGAGAAAATAAAAGACAAACAAATGACCAATCTATGAGGTCTAGCATTGATGAACAGAAGTTCCAGAGAGAATACAAAAATGGAGAGGAAGATATTATCAAAGAAATAATAGAAGAAAATTTCCCTGAACTAAAGAAGTACCCAAATCTCCAGGTTAAAAAAGTCCTAGAGTGGCCAGGCGCAGTGGCTCACGCCTGTAATCCTAGCACTCTGGGAGGCCGAGGCGGGAGGATCGCTCAAGGTCAGGAGTTTGAAACCAACCTGAGCAAGTGCGAGACCCCATCTCTACCAAAAAAATAGAAAGAAATTAATTGGCCAACTAAAAATATATAGAAAAAATTAGCCAGGTATGGGGGCGCATGCCTGTAGTCCCAGGTACTCGGGAGGCTGAGGCAAAAAGATTGCTTGAGCCCAGGAGTTTGAGGTTGCTGTAAGTTAGGCTGATGCCATGGCACTCTAGCCTGAGCAACAGAGTGAGACTCTGTCTCCAAAAAAAAGAAGTCCTAGAGTCCTAGAGTACTGATAGGATGAATGACAGAAGTTCCACACCAGACACATTCTTGTAAAATTTCAAGTAATTAAAAGATAAATAGAATACTCCTCAATGCTTTTAGAAAGGAAAAAACAAGTCATCTACAAAGGAATTGGAATCAAACTGGCTTTAGACTTCTTACTAGCAACACTGGATGCTAGAGAAAATGGAACAATATCTTCAAAATTCTTAAGTTGGAAATCTATATTCAGCCAAACCACCAATCAAGTATGAGAGCAGAATAAAGACATTTTTAGATATGCAAGGACTCAGAATATATACACCTCCCAAATACTCGTTGTTAAGGAAATTACCTCATAATGTACTCCAGCAAAATAAGGGAGAAAACCAAGAGGAAGACATGGGATCCAGGAAACAGTGGATACAACCCAGGAGGGTGAGGAAGGGAAGTCCCAGATTGAGAGCTGTACAGCAGGCCTAAAAATCAACCACTCCAGACTGGAGCAGCAGGATGGAGGGCTCGCGGAAGGATGTCTTTGGGGGTTAAAATGGACTCCAGGCAACAGGCAGCATGACTGAGAGGCTGGATAAACTTAAGGATATGTTGAAGGCCCATCATTCTTTAATCAATACGGAAGGCAATTAGAAACTCTAAGAAAACTAAAAAGCTATGTAAGAAAGTCTACAAGCTAAATATGAAGCAAATTAAAATGGGACATAATTTTAAGCAATTGATGGAATGTGAGTAAAGAGAAACTATTTGAATTGACACTAGAAACATTCTTTTATAAGAGGCCCAAGATTGTGACTCAGTAACTATAGAGAAGAAATGTCATCTATGCACACTACGGGGCCCTGCAGTGAATTATATCTTCATACCCATAATTATGTAAAAGCTACTTACTGGTTTTTAATTTTTAGAATTAGCCTTAGAGAAAGAATGGAAGACTTAACTATGGTTATATAGGAGAATGTGAATGTCAAGCTTGACAACATAAAAGTGCAGCTTCCAGGAAGTGAAAGGAGGAAGAAGGAAGTAAAGGTGGATGGGTAGGGTACCTAATATTCTTGTCTTACACGAAAGGGATTCAAGATACTATTGTTGATGGAATAAAAAGTATAGGCATATTTATAATACTGACAAAGATAACCAATAGAAAACTAAAAATAATAACAGCTATCAAATACTGGGAACAGTAGGGATGGGAGGATGGAGCTAAATCTTCATCTGTCATTGCAAGGAATATGCGTGCACATGCGTGTGTGTGTGTGGTATGCTTGTATATGCACAGAACATTTATTTCCAGGATATACAAGAAACCAGAAACACTGGTGATTACCTCTTGGAAGGAAAACTGGATGGCTGGGAGACAGCAGTCAAAGGGAGACTTTTTTACTCTGTACTCTTATACCGTCTGAATTTAAACCATGTAAACCTATTATCCAATTATAAAATCAATAAATACATTTTTAAAAAGAATAAACAAAAGCATAAGGATACTAGAATTATGGGAATAACTCAAAAAACACAAAACCAGAAAGTGAAGGAGAGTGCTTTTAAAGAGAGGGACTAAAAATTTGGAGGGTGGAGTTAGAGGTTAATGCTTTCCATTATAAGCTTTTTAGCACTATTGGATTCAATTTACAATGTAGTTATGTCAATAAAATTTTTAAATTAAATAATACAAAATAAAGCAAAATATGGTGATATCTACATCCAAGGAGAACAGACTCACCAGTTAGTAACCATAAAGTGTCAAATTAAGCCACTACTGAGTCTTACACAGTATAACCCTTTTGAAGGACAATTTGCTAATAACTATGAAAAATGTAAATGGATACATCTTTTGGTGCAGTAATTTGCTTCTGGGAATCTGTTGTACAGAAATATTGGACACATGTATAAAAATGTGCGCAAAAGAATGTTTCCTGCCTCATCCTTACCAATAAGGAAAAGCGAGGAACAAGTTAAAAATTCACCAATAGAAGATAAATAAATTGTGAAAACTCTACTATACCATGGAATACTATGAGGCCATTAAAAAAATAAGGCAGGCTAGGTGTGGTGGTTCATGCCTGTAATCCTAGCACTCTGGGAGGCCGAGGCGGGAGGACTGCTCAAGGTCAGGAGTTCAAGACCAGCCTGAGGCCAGGCGCGGTGGCTCACGCCTGTAATCCTAGCACTCTGGGAGGCTGAGGCGGGTGGATAGCTCAAGGTCAGGAGTTCAAGACCAGCCTGAGCAAGAGCGAGACCCCGTCTCTACTATAAATAGAAAGAAATTAATTG
>CAUYRT010014343.1:0-47708 GCA_963574885.1 Lepilemur ruficaudatus
TGAAAGGTCTATTTTTATTCACATTTAGCTGGGAGCAGAGTTCCTTTTAAAAGAACACAAACACCAGCCTGAGCAAGAGCGAGACCCCGTCTCTACTAAAAATAGAAAGAAATTAATTGGACAACTAAAAATATATATAGAAAAAATCAGCTGGGCATGGTGGTGCATGCCTGTAGTCCCAGCTACTCGGGAGGCTGAGGCAGGAGGATCGCTTGAGCCCAGGAGTTTGAGGTTGCTGTGAGCTAGGCTGATACCACGGCACTCTAGCCAGCGCAACAGAGTGAGACTCTGTCTCTAAATAAATAAATAAATAAAAATAAAAGAACCAAACAAAACTCCCTTACTAGCTAGATGTTGGTAATAGACTCACTGTGTCCATATTTATTTATTTAACATTTATGTACAGCGTATGTACCAGACATTGTTCTCAGGGCTTTGTCAATGTTTACACATTTACCTCTTGTGGTATATACCATTATCCCCCAATTTTACAGATGAAACTGTGCCACAGAGAAGTGATTTGCTCCAAGTCCCACAGCTAGTAAATGGCAGAGCCAGGAGTCAACCCTAGGGGCTCTGTCCCTACTCTTGACCACTATGCCAAACTGCACAACCTCAGCTCCATGTGACATGTGAGGAGCCTCGTGTCTGACACCACTGCCTAAACCCTTGCCCCTGTGGGCGTTCCTGCCTGGGTTCTTACAAAACCTCTACTCAAAAGAAGCCTGTCAGTATTGACAGGGCAACACCCCCCTTTGTCTCCCAGCCCTCCCCAGGCCACTGCTAGTCACCACCCAAGCACTCAGTGTCCTTTGTGCCTTTCTTCTAATGCCCTGAGGTCAGCCTCCTCCCAGCCTTGCCACACACAAGTTTTTCAGTATCCTGTTCTCTCCCCCTGCCACGCCTCACTGCCAGTTGTTACAAGTTGTTTTAAACGCTTGCAAGTATCACATTTTCCATTCATGGGTAGAAAGAGACCATGTGTCACACTGAGCTGAGTGCTGGAGAGATAAACATGACCTGACCCCTGACCTTTCCAGAGACCTTGAGCTAGAGGACAGATTCCATGCTTTTCAACTTTGGGTCCCTCCTTCCGTCACCAATTGGGTGCAAATAATTCACTGAATAATGAATAGCTTTTTCAGCAAATGTTTATTGAACGCCTACTACATACAAGGCAGGCGGTGTGATAGGTGCCGAGGATATGGCAGGAAACCAGACAGATGCAAAGTCCCCATGGCTCCAAAGGCGCGAGGACAGCGTCAGCCTCCCTCCTCCTCGCTGCCGCTCCTCCGCGAGGACCTGGGAAGGGAGCAAGAGGGCAGAGGTGGGGGCAGGCTGGGAGGAGTGAAGGCTTCGGGAAGCGGTGGCGACAGGAGCTGAAGCAAGAGGCGGGCGTGGCATCTGGCCAGGGAGACATATCCGTCTCGAAAGCCAGACATGAGACGCACGTGCTACAGTCGCTTTGGAGACCCCTGCCTGGCCACCGCCATCCACGCAATGATGTCTACGCGGGCGCGGGCCTAGGGGCGGGGAAGCGGAGCCCGCTGAGACTGGAGTGTCTCGGAGGAGGACAGCTGAACCCTTTGTGCACGGCCGGAGGGGTGGCGCACGATTGGGGCAAGCTAGCTTGGAAGGAGACAGAACTCTGTGGCCCAGCACCCAGACTCCGGAGCCTGGATTCCAATCCCAGGCCTGTTGCTTACTTATGTCACCTTGCACAAGTCCCTTAGCCTCCCTGAGGCTCATTTATATCACCGGTAAAATGGGTGTTCAATGACCTTAGGGTAGGTGAGAGGACTAAAAGGGAGAATGCCTAGAAGGGTGTTAGTGTGGTGCTCATCATGGAAGGAACGCTCCCGGAGCGCAGCTTGTAATTACCCGTTACTCACACCTCGCCAGGTCCCTCTGGCCTCCCCTGGGCCCGGGCGCCCGCTGCTCTCTTCCCAAGGGACAGGAGACGAACCTATTAGGGCGCGCCCAGCCTTGATAGATTTATTTGCTTGCTGGGGGCGGGGTTTGGAGCGAAGCGAGGAGGAGAAGGAGAGGGTGAGGGCGAAGAAAGGGAAGAAGCGGAGGGGCAGGAGGCGAGCGAGGCGGGGCCGGGGAGGAGTCGCCGGGCTCCCGGGCCGGGGCGCGGCGCGCACCCGGAGCTGGCGGCGGCGGGGGCGGGGGCGGGGGCGGCGCGCGGTGGCCAATGGCGCGCGGCGCTGCGGCGAGGGCGGTGCAGGAAAACCGGCCGCTGACAGCCAAACTCGCCAACTCCGCCCTCGTCCCCGCGGGATCCCGGAGCCCGAGCTGGCCTGGGGCCGAGGCCGCCCGACCCGCGCTGCGAGCGAACATGGCAGCAGAATGAGGAGGCTGGCGCCGGGTGGTGGCCGCCGCTGCCGCGGTGCCGCTCGGGATCCGCGTCGGGCGCGCTCCGAGCCGCATCCTTAGCCGGCCTCCTGCTGGCCGCGGGATTATTTCATTCGGAGAGGAGGGCGGGGAAGAACGTAGACTCCGCGGCCGAGAGGGTCCCTGCTCTGGCGGGGTGTAGAGGCTTGTCTGTGCGACTCGCCGGCTGCGGGAACGACGCGGGAGAGAGCCGGTCCCGGGCTGCGGCCGCGGGGATGAGCCGGCCATGGAGCGGCCTTGGCGGGGCGCACGCAGCTGGCTGGCGCTGCGGCGGGAGCGCAGCCTGAGCCGGGGCTCTGCGGGGCTTCGGGGCCTGGGGCGCCCGAGGGGGGTCCTTGCCGCCGCCTCGGGGAAGGACAGGAGCCCCGCGTGGCGGACACTGCAGCAGTCGCCGTACTGAGGTGGCCCAGGCTTGCTCCGCCTGCAGCTCGGTGCGCTCTCGGCACCCGGGCGCTTGGCCGGCTGCACGGCGGCTGGCGCACCGCGGCGAGGTAGGCTGCGGGGGCCGGGTGCAGGACCGGCTGGAGGGGTGTGTGCGCGCGTGTTCGACCGGAGATCCAGGCAGAAGCAGAGCCAGGCGGACCTGAGCAGCCATGCTTCCCGGGGTGGGCGTGTTCGGCACCAGCCTCACGGCCCGTGTCATCATCCCGCTGCTGAAAGACGAGGGCTTCGCGGTGAAGGCGCTGTGGGGCCGCACGCAGGA
This sequence comes from Lepilemur ruficaudatus, assembly GCA_963574885.1. Lineage (NCBI taxonomy): Eukaryota > Metazoa > Chordata > Mammalia > Primates > Lepilemuridae > Lepilemur > Lepilemur ruficaudatus. The sequence continues at coordinate 3,101 of CAUYRT010014343.1, forward strand.
AGAAGCGGAGGAGCTGGCCAAGGAGATGAGCGTCCCTTTCTACACTAGCCGCATTGACGAGGTGCTTCTGCACCAGGACGTGGACTTGGTTTGCATCAACCTGCCGCCGCCCCTCACCAGGCAGATCGCTGTCAAAACCCTGGGTGAGCAGCCCCGTTCTCCCCTAAAACTACCCCGCCGCCCCCAGCCTTCTCTCCATTCCTTCCCCGCTGCCTTCCCCTCTCCACTTCCCAGAGGCTTACACTGCATCTCCCCTGCCCCAGGGGTCTGAGATCCCCATCCCACTCTGAGCGCCCTCCTTCTCGTCCCGGGCCTTCCCCAACTCCGCGCTTCCCTCCTCCCTCCTCGCACCCCTGACGCGATTCCGCATGTGTGGCTTGGAGGAGGTGTGTGTACCGGAGATGGGAACTAGGTGCATCAGATCCGCCAAACAGGGGATAGGATTCTCCACGGGGAGAGGAAACGTAGTCCCCAGCTGTGTGTGTAGTGCCCAAGTATGTGCGTGTGTGTGCGCGCCTGGTAGAGGCGAGTGCGCGCCCAGAAACGCCAGAATAAAGGGCCGCACACGTGTCTCGGGTTTTCCTCGGGACAACAGAGGAATAGGGCTGTTCAGCAGCTGTGGCCCCCTGCTAGGGTCGTTTGTTTCTTTCTGCTGTGAGTTAGTTTAGTGTGAGATTGGAGATGTGACAATGGACTAGAGCATTTCGTCTGCGCTGGAGGGAAGGATGGCGGGAGTGCTTGGAAGGGGGGGACTTAATAGAACGTTTTCAGAGGCGTCATAGAGTAGTAAAGACTGATTTAGTAAAATCAGAGGGATTTTAACTTTTCAGTGTAGCCTCCCAGGAACTGTCTCCCCCAATTTTGGGTACTAGATCTTAAATGTTTAGGGGATGGGTGCAGTAGTTCCAGAGGCATGGATGCTTTGTGTCAGAAAAGGCCCTCCTTCATTCCCTTTCGGAATAATTTGTGAAGGCATGATGTTGACATTCGGGCTGGGGATGAGTTCACCGCCCCTCACCATCCAGTGCCCCCACCCGACGCCCAGGCAGTCTGAACAATCTCTGAAGACAGAATATCGGCGTCTCTGCCGTGCTCAGGGGAAAGACAAGTGCGTGTTTTCTCCATCAGCAGTTCTCACACATGCCTGAAACAATCCCAGGAAGATTGCTCACTCCTTACTACTCCAAGAAAATTAATAGCCCACCCTTGAAAACTGAAGTTTCGATTGGTGAGGAAAGAGACAAAGCTTATAACAAAATGCCCCATTAGAACAGTTACTAGGGAAGAATTAGGAACAGGGACAGCATCCAGAAAACAACTGTAATTTGTGTAGTCTTGGAAAGAACATTTTACTTTTAAAATATAGGTGTGGATTCAGGGTAGATGAAATGTCCATATATTTTAATTCTGCCTTCAAAGACCAATGAACAGAATGTAGAATACTTTCTCCATAGCAAACCATTTTTATCAAGGCCATTGGGCTATTGACTCAGATGGGACATCTGATAGAATTCCTAAGGAGGCCACCCAAAGTTGTCAGTTTTAACGTTAATTTTTTTAAGCTTCTGGGTTTTGTAGGCTGAATTGAATGTACTTGGCCTTGAATTGAATGCTGTTGAGTCTGGCCAATATTTCTTTTCTGTCTGATGAAACATGTATGTTGGGTAGCTAATGCCCTTGTTTACATTGGATCTGTGCATATCAAATGGATTATAACCATCTTATGATATAATTCTATTAGGGCATCTTGTGTAAAACCGGTCTGTCCGGAGCCCCAACTATGGTAGGGCTTAGGACTGGTCATATCAGAAAGACTGTGTTGTAACCTCACCTCTCCCCTCTGCGGTGTCTCAGTCCTGCAGGTCAAACCCACAGAGCAGACCTAGAGCAGGAGAGTGGCAGTTTGGGGGACAAGGTTAGTCTTGTTTTCTCACCACCTCTGGTGCTTTGGCCATGAAGATATTTGGAGGCTCAGGTTTCAGATGTGACACAAATTATACATTTCTGGATACTTCTTTTGTTCTTATTTTCAAAAATCCCTATGATTTTTTTTTTCATTAACAAGACTAATGTGAGTTACCTCCTCCTCCAAACCAAGCATAAGATGCATAATAGACTTAGTTTAATAACCATGGCTAAGGAATAGGGTTTTGTTCATATATTCATGGCAGGCCTTGGGCTTTTTTGTTTTCCTTTTTTTTTTTTTTTCCAAGTCCTCCATTTGCAGGTCATTCAAGGTAGTGTGTGATGATAGAAAATATGGAGGCACTGTGTTTAGATGTGGCTGGATTGATCTCACTGTAGACTTCATTTTCACTGGAAAATCCCTGGACGAGGCTTGTGGCTGCAAGTACATAGTGGGTTGGTCGTCTTGGTTTACTTCACACTCACGGTGGGAGCTTCAACAAACGTAACACAGGAAGTAACAAACCCCAAACAGTTATCGGGCTGGTCTGGCTGTTGGAGGTTTACAGATACTTGTGTTTGCCTGGAATTGAAACCAGCCACTCTGACTAGTCCTGGTGAATGTCCTTTTAACAAAGGCCTGGGTTTTGAGATGCTTGCCCAGAGATAGCACTTGGTCTGTGGCCCTGGATCCACACTCTTAACTGATCACAGGCTGTCAAGGTGAGGGGCTGTTCTAGGGACCAAGAGAAATGAAACTTTGAATCAACTGCATCACACACATTCTCCTTTAATTTTTTAAAAAAGTCCCTACCTGAATGAACTAGGCATTCCTGTGTTGTAGAGACATTTCTACCATGTATAATTTCTACATTGTCCAAGGCTGCCTCTTATTAAGCACCTACTGTGTGCCAGGCAGTGTGGTAGGTGGTATGTATAAAGCATTTCATCTCCCGACTAAAATAATCCTCTAGGGTAGATATTAGCTCCATTTTACGAAATGAGGCAACTGAGATTCAGAGACTTGAGTCCAAGTGCTCCAGGATGTACAGCTAGCGATTTGAACCTACCGTTCTACCTCCTCCAAAGTCATTTCTTCTTCTTCCGCCCCATAACCTGCTTCTCTGTCCCAGTTCCTTCTCTCAGATGATGGCAGCTCAAGTGAGATGGTTGGAGTTTCCTTTATTGCTTTTGCCCCAGCCCTGGAATCGGTTCCCAGATCTGGTCAATGCCATCTCCTGAATCTCTCTGTATCTGTTCTGCTTTCTGCATCATCACTTCCTCTGTAGAAGTCAGGGCTTTACCTAGTTTCTGAATTAGGTTCCAGCTTGCTCCGCCTGTCCCTGCCCTTCCATCCACCTTCCACATTGCTGCCAGGGATGTCGAGCACTGGAGACCTGGCCGTGTCGCTATTTCCCCTTTCAAAGACTCCCTAAATGGTTTCATGGCCAAAGCCTCAACTTCTTGGTGTGACAGGCAGGAGGCAGCCTGGGATGCACCTGCCTGGTTCATGTCCTGCTGGCCGTTCCTGAACCCCATGAGTTTCAGCCAACCCACACTACTGGTGTTTCCTTGAATGCACCTGTTGGTTCCTATGTCCTTGCCTCTGTCAGGAACACCCTTCTTCCCTGTAGTCATCATGATGCTTGTTTGTCCTTCAAGACTCAGCCCAGGTGTCCCTGCTTCAAACCCTTCCCCCATACCCTTGTGTGTTCTTAGCACTGAGTGCTTCCATCTTTTCTAGCTCATATTTTAATGCATTTGTTTAAAATTTAAATTTTATTTAGTTATTTTGAATAGGTTATATGTTCACATGTACAAATGTCAAATTCTATAAAAGTATACAGTGAAGAGCAAAAGTCACCATCTCTGTACTCCAGCCAGAGACAATCACCATTACCAGTTTTTTATGTCTTCTGTTCAACATTTTTCTAGGTATATACTGGTATGTGTATGAGAATTTTTAAAACCTTTTTATACCCTTGGTAGCATCTCATTCACATTGTGATATAACTTACTTTTGTCGTGCAACAATATTATCTTGAAAATGTATATATTAAAATTTTAATATCTTAACAATTTATATGTTGAATTTATGTACATTATTTTTATGTATTTACATATATAATATGCACATATGCACATACTTACAGACATATATACACATATCTATACATATACCTTTTTATGTATCATAGGTATGATATGTAATGTATGATATATAATATATATTTTATATATCTACATACATATGAAACTCAGAATATAAAATTATGATTGTTGATATTTTTAGATGCATAGTATTTTATTATATGAATAAATCAAAATTTATTTAACCAGTTCCCTACTCCTCAACATTTAGGTTGTTTCCAGTCTTTTGCTTATACAAACATATAATGAATAATCTTGAGCATATGTCATTTTGTGCGCATGCCAGTCTGATTGTAGGATAAACGTGTAAACTGCTGGTTGAAGAGTATGTGCTCATTTCATTTAACAAAAATATTGCCAAATTAACTGACACCCAAGATGACGCTGGGTGCATCATGTTGATTTCCTCGTGTGGCTCTGTCAGAAAGCCCCTTAACTGTGTGCATGCAGGCCAGGCAAGGATGGGCTTGCTCACCTTTGTGTCCAGCGCAGCTTGGGGCTCAGGGGCAGCACAGCCCTCAAGCCAGCCTCTGCTGGCGGGGGCCAGAAAACGTCTCCAGTTTGTTCTTGTGCAGCGTTCCACTCTGCCTAGACTGACGCAGTAAGGCGCCCAACTGCATGGCTGGTCTAGTCTTGTTTCATATTCATTCTGCTCTCTGTTCACTGGGGAAAATGAGTGAGTGTGCGTGTGTATCTCAATGTGTCACTCTCGGCTTTCAGTGGCCCCATGGCACTTGCAGTAACATCCAAGCTTCTTACCATGACTTACTTGGCCTGAAATGGCCCAGCCTTGCCCATGTCTCCCACCTCTTGGACGGCTGCACACTCTCCTGGACCCACTACTCCAGCCACGTGGGCCTCTTTCCTGTTCTGCAAACACACCAACCTCTTTCCTGACTCTGGGCCTTTGCCCTGCTCTTCCCTTTGTCCAGAGGTTCCCCCCTCGTTTCTCTGAGTGGCTCGCTCATTCATTCTCACTTTCAAGTTTTAGCTCACATGTTATTTTGGGGGAGAGGCCTGTCTGGACCCTCCCCTCCTAATCAAGAGTCTCCTTCCCACCCCAATCCTGCCTCTTTCATACTCTTCCTTTTCCTGGTAGCACTCTTCACAGTTTGCGGTGATCTCTTTCATTTGCTTGGTGGTTTTCTTATGTGCAATTTGTCTCCCTGGCTAGAATGTGAGTTCTTTGAGGGTGGGGCCCTTGTCCGCCTTGCTCACCAGGGTAGCCTTATCGTCCCCAGACAGTGCCAGGCACCTAGCCACCTAGCAGACATGCTATATTTGTTGAATGACAGATGAATGCATTTTCACTGAATGGATGTATGCTTGGGGGAAGGCAAAGGTTATAAACAGGATGTGTCAATTAACACATATCATTTTTGTCCTGTGTGCAGTAGCCCGGTGCCTTTCGAACTTTAATGTGCAGTTCAGTCAGCTGGAGATTTCATCAAAAAACAGATTCCAGGGTAGGACCCGAGATTCAGAATTTCTATCGAGCTCTCAGGCAATGCAAATGCTGGAACAGCCAGACCCTAAGGAGGAGATGGCTCTCTGCCTTTCGGAACAGAAGATGTCCCCTGCCATGAGTAATTAACCTGGCAGAGGAACTGTGCTAAAATACCTGTTGCCTTCTGTGGAATGTGATGACATCTGTTTTCATGATCCTTGTCCTGGTATTTAGAGACGGCAGTGGGTAAACTCTTGGTGAAGCCTCTCCATGGGAATGGAAGACTCCTTTGGGCTGGTGAGTAAGGCTGTAGGGTTTCATTGAGCTTTGATCTTGCTGCATATTGATCTTGTCCCAACTTGTTTTGCGTCATTAGCTGAGGACCTGGAGCAATCTGCCCCTTTCTGTCCTACTCCACAGTGTGAGCAGTTGCTTCATGTTGAGGAGGGCTGCTGGAACAGAGGTAGGGGAGCAAGGAGGAAATGGGTTGAGGCAGGACTTTGGCCATTGTTGCCACACCAGCCAAGATACAGCTGCAGATAACGCCAACGGTGCACTTGGACCGTTTGTAGTAACCGTTCGGAAATCCTAGAAAACCCTGCATTTCCAATTCTTCCTTGAGGTCTTTTCTGGATCTATTCTTATCTCCACACTGCGTGGAAAAAGTAATTACATTTTTCTCCCTGGGTTCTTGCCCCTGAGCTCAGAGCAAAGTGATTCTTGGTCTATCAGTTTGTTGTAGAGTTGAGGAAGCCCTTGGGCGTTATGTCAATGAAAGGAATTACTCTATTTACTGTTAGGAAAAGTCAAGCATCACCAATTTCATTTCATCTAACTGAAATTAGTTGCAGTTGAGTGATTATTTTGTTGATATCTGGCCTTGAAAACGTACAATTCTGCAGAAGTTTAAATTGGAGAAGAAGCAAAATGAAGAAGTTGGACATTTTGATACCTGAAATTGGAGGAAGAACAACAAAATGTGGTAGTCAGTAGCATGTTTCAAGGGTTTCTCCAAGAAAGAAAGCCACAGGCAATTAGTTACATATTTTGATTCAGGGCAATCATGGCCTAGCAAATAGCATCATTATATAAGATGTCGTGCTTCATAAAATTCACCAGTAATAGGAAAGGTTGATAGGTTACCATGGTGTGACTTTGGGAGAGGTACCCATCCTTCCAGTTTTCTAACCAATAAAATGGAGCTAATGACATTATCATATAAGGTTGGTGTGATAACTCAGATGAGAGGGCGTTTATAAAGACCTGGCCTGTGTTACCCTCAGTTATCTGCATCAACTCAATAAATATTACTTAATTGTTTTTACTTCTCCCTAATATGATCAGTTCTTTAGCATAATACAAATGCACCAAATGGTGCTTTTCAAGATTTTTTTTTTCATATTTTCTGAAGAGATGATTCCTTCCTGCTAGATTCAGAGAATACATTTAAATTTTTTCTTGTTTTTAAAGGAACTGTACCTAAGCCAAGCTTCAGATGTATTTGCTGTGAACATGGTATTTGCTTCGCAGACATGTGATCACTAGGAGGTGTCAGTGGTGTTGCCAAGAACTCACCATGATCCTGGAAAGACTTGGTAGCCCTTGTGATGAGGGGTGCAGATGTAGCAGGGTCTCACTGGGTGCCTAGAAACCATAAACTCCCGGAACTTCGCTTTGTTCCTCTCCATGTGTCTGCTTCCTCATCTGTTCCTCTTTGCAGCGCTGCCTCTGCTGCATAGTTCATGTGGTAGCTGAGAAATTATTGTCCACGTGCAGCTCCCAAATACAAATATTACAGGTTCAGCCACCTGAAAGGTGCGGCCTTGCCCCACCCCCACTTGTCCCTGCTTATGCCAGGTGCTTTCTCCTGGCTCAGTCTTTTCTGTGGTTACCCGCAGTGTGGGGGACACATCACAAAATGCTGCCAGGACCACTCTACTCGAGGGCAAAGGGGAGGGATTGTTAAGAGTGGTCATTGCCAGCTGGGCCACACTCCAAAACGTACTGATTCTAGGAACACAGACTTGGCTGGGTACGGTGGCTCACGCCTGCAATCCTAGCATTCTGGGAGGTCGAGGCTGGAGGATCGCTTGAGGTCAGGACCAGCCTGAGCAAGAGAGAAACCCTGTCTCTATTAAAAATAGAAAATATTAGCTGGGCATGGCGGCATGTCCCTGTGGTCCCAGCTGCTTGGGAGGCTAAGACAGGAGAATCGCTTGAGCCCAGGAGTTAGAGGTTGCTGTGAGCTAGGCTGACGCCACAGCATGCTAGCCTGGGCAACAGAGTGAGACTCTGCATAGAGTTTTAGGGTCCTCTGTAGGGTTGCAGATCTTTACCAAGAGCCTCCTGTGTACTCTGTGCTGCAGGCCTAGAGGACTGAGGTGACGCATAGGCCCTTTGTGCTCGAGTACTAGCTTAGGGCCTTAAAGGAATCAGGAGTCAGGAAAAAGACTGAGGTCCCAGAGTAAGAAGGATTTCTGCCTCCAGACTGCTTTTGTACCAGAAATTGCAACATCTGCTCTTCCCTGGGTCTCCAGCCTGCCCTGCACAGTCGGGACTTGCCAGTCCCCACAATCGTGTGAGCCAATTTCTTACAGTACATCTCTCTCTATACACACACATCCTATTGCTTCTATTTCCCTGGAGAACCCTGACTAATACAGATTTTGCCTGGATCAAGGCCACCTGCCCAAGCAAGCTGGGTGATGAGAAACCTGGAAGACGTGTGGGTGGAGAAACTGTTCCGGTTGGTTCAGCTGGCGGGTGTGGGTGGGAGCACAGTCAGTCTCTGAGCACCTGTCCTCGCAGCAGGAAGATCTTGAAGGCGAGTGTTTTTATTGGTTCAGACTCAAGCTAAGGAGAATGTTGGGGAAAAGGCTCATCCCTGACAGCCACACTGACACTTCACCCTGACCAGTTCTATACTTGTCTACAGGGCTTTGGCCTCTTGGGTTTAGGCAAGTCTGGGCTGCCTTAGGGTCTAGACTTTCTATGAAAATTGTTGATGCCTCACTGTAGAGTGTTAAAAAATGCAGAAGGGGCGGGGCGCGGTGGCTCACGCCTGTAATCCTAGCACTCTGGGAGGCCAAGGCGGATGGATCACTCAAGGTCAGGAGTTCGAAACCAGCCTGAGCAAGAGCGAGACCCCGTCTCTACTAAAAAATAGAAAGAAATTAATTGGCTAACTAACATAGCCATAACATAACTAACATAAAAATATATGTAAAAAATTAGCCGGGCATGGTGGCGCATGCCTGTAGTCCCAGCTACTCAGGAGGCTGAGGCAGGAGGATCGCTTGAGCCCAGGAGTTTGAGGTTGCTGTGAGCTAGGCTGATGAGGCCACGGCACTCTAGCTAGGGCAACAACAACAACAAAAAAATGCAGAAGAAATAACTTTCCATTAAAATGATAAGAATTTTTAAAACTCTCCAGTTTCTAAATTATAATAGCCTTTAGGGTACTCAGATACTCTTTTAGTTAGCATAATACCCTTAACCTGAAACTATAAATTTTTAAAGCCCCAAATTAAGTTGGTTGGCAGCTTTAGCATTGCTTTTATTAAAAATAGCTTTATTGAACTATCTTTATATACCATAAAATTTACCCATTATAAGCGATTCAGTGATTTTTAGTAAATTTATATAGTTGCGCAACTATCACCACAAAACTTTTTAGAACATTTCCAATCCCCTAAAAATCTTCCTTATGCCCATGTGTGGCCAATCCCACTCCCACCCAGGCAACCACTGATCTACTGTCTGTCTCTATAGTTTGCCTTTCCTGGAACTTTCATATATATGGAATCATAGAGTATGTAGTCTTTTGTGCCTGGGTTCTTTCACTTAGTATAATGTTGATATTCATCTGTGTTGTTGCATGTATCAGAAGCTCATTTATTTTTATTGCTTAGTAATATTCCATTGTATGGATATGTCACATTTGGTTTATCCATTTATCATCTGATGGATGTTTGTATTGTTTCCAGTTTTTAGCTTTTATGGATAATGCTACTGTGAACATTTGGTACACGTCTTTTGTAGATCCATGTTTTCCTTTCTCTTGGATGGACATCTAGGACTGAAATTGCTAAGTTGTACATACACATTTAACTTTTTAAGAAACTGCCAGCCTGTTTTCCAAAGCAGCTGCACCATTTTACATTCCCACCAGCAACGTAGGAGAGTTCTAATTTCCCCACATCAACACCAACACTTGGTGTAGTTAGTTTTTTTGATAACAGCCATTATAGTTGGTACATAGTGGTATCTCATTATGACTTGGATTTGTATTTCTCTGGTGGCTAATGATGTTGAGCGTTTTCTCATGTGTTTATTAGTCAGTCATGTATCTTCTTTGGTGAAATATCTATTCAAATCTCGTGCCCATTTTTAAATTGGGTTGTAGAGTTTCTTTCATTTTTATGTATTTCCTTTTATTTTTGCTTTTCAAACTAGGACACTTGAACTAATTCTCCAACACAAGTTAAAATTAGCTTTGCCAAATATTCATTGAAGTGGTCCCTTCTGTGAAAGAGCAAGACTCCCAGTGGGGAGAGGCTGATGCCTGGGGCTTGGTGTTGCCCCGGCCAGTGATGACGTGCTGGACACTCTGCTAGGGGCATTTCCAATTTGAAGATTGTCTGTGATGCACCAGGGTCTTCTGGCTACCTGTTCTGCCAGTGTCTGGAGAGTGTTTCTCTTTTTTCCATTTATTTTTATTTAGCAAATGCCTTTTGAATGCCTGTGGCACTGCATTAGCTGTGGTGAGAAAACCCCGTAGAGTAATGCAATGGAATATATGATTAAGTGCAGAGTGAATGGTTGCACTGCAGTGCTGAGAAGGGTTTGCTTAAGGCGATTGAATAACCCCCTCCAAAAATCATTATTGGATTAAGGGTCAGACACCTGGGCAGCTTTCCAGTGCCAGTGTACAAAGGGCATGAAGACAAAGGGAAAAAGTGGAGAAAAAGTTTTAACAGAATCCCCCTCATAAAAAATGCTACGTGCAAGGGGGACACTTTCAGCATGGAGGGTCCTGGCAGGGGCTTCCTCCAATAGCTGGGGAATTAGTGCTTCTAGTTCACTGCCGAGCATTTGTTTTGCTAAGTGAGGAACTTGAGCTGGAGGTCAGAAGGAAAATGGCAGGGAGGTGGGGAGCAGTGAGGAAAGCCACACTCACCCCCAGTGTCCTTCCCCTCGGGCAGCAGTGGGTCCCTAAAAAGGTGGCCCTGCAGGTAACCCATGCTGCCTGAGAGCTGGAAGGGCCTGGGAAGACCTTTTTATAGGAGGTGGGTGTTCACCTGGACCTAGAAGAAGGGGTAGGATTTAAATTATTGAAAAAGAAGACATGGAAGGCTCTATGATGTAGAGTCCTCCTCGAGGAACCACTGGTTCTGTGACAGCACCCTCAGGTGGACTCTGTTGCCTGCAGTTGGCGGCCTAGGGCAAAGTTAGAGTGGTTTAAGAATGTCCAAAAGCCTAAAAATATTTTTTCTTCATCAGCTGTAAATGCCATTTGCATCTTTCTCTCCCTTGAGATCCCAAATGGTGACAGTGACAAATGACAGACCCCTGGGGCCTGTCAAGGGAAAGAGCTTGCAGGAGCATTGGCAAGAACCTCATTGAGAGGAGCCCAACATCAATTCGGCAAGAAACACTGGACAAAAGCTCTCTGTGATGGCGTTGGGGGCATGCTCCGGTAGAGGACAGGGTCAACCGGGGAGAGGGTGCTGGGCACGGTGCTCAGCCCTGGTTCTGAGCTTTTGTCGGATGGTGGTGGTGGCTTGTGTCCCCTGGTTAGACGGTTGGGCCCCTTATGGTATGAGGTCAGACCAGGCTGCAGCGATGATTTACTAGACGAGCAGGGATGCAATAATCTCCTTGGGGAAGGACATTTGTGTATAACATGTGGACCTGCCTCTTGATGCTACAGGCAAGAGGTCATGGAGATAATGACTGTGAGGCTCTCTGCCAGTCATGAGAGATGGTTTTAGGAAGAGGCCACGGTGGTGGAATGAACAGTGAATTCTTGACTTGAGACCCAAAAGTCAGTCCACAGAGCCTTTCCAGGTTACTGCTCTGGGGAGGCTTTTAAAAGATCCCCAGATGTGACAACTTTGTGTATCTTCATTGTTCTGTTTCAAAAGGAAAGCTTCCTTGTTGAATTTGGTGTCATTCTGTTGAAAGTAAAGTGATGTGCCCAAAGGCTCTTTTTCATCAGTGGAAAAAGACAACCAGTTATAAGAGGCTGTCTCATCAGACTTCAGGAAGCCACAGGGACAGCAGAGAGAGGGGTGTGTGGGCATCATACTGCCTGGGGTTGAATCCTGGCCTGGCCACATGCTCTGTGTCTGTGGGCCCTTCACTTAACTCTTCTGAGCCTGAGTTTCTTTATCTGTAAAATAGGGATAATGAAAATACCTAGCTCAGAAGGGCTTTGTTTAAAATGAGTGCCCAATATGAGAATCCTGCTTAAGTCACAACTTACTATGGTGAGCCACTGTCCACTCATTTTTCCCTTAAACAAATAGTTATTGAGGACCATCTGTATACCAGACAATGTCTAGATCTGTGCTATTCAGTATAATAGCCATTAGTCACATGTGGTTCTTTAACTTTACATCAATTAAAACTAAATAAAATGAAAAATTCAGTTTCTCAATTGTCCTAGCCACAGGTGCTCGAAGGCCACATGTGGTGGCTGCCATATTGGACTGCGCAGCAGAGAACATTTCCAGAATGGTGGAGAATCCTACTGGACAGCACTAATGGATACAGCAATGAGCAAAGCAGTCATTTATGTGTGATCTAAACATGGGTTTTTGGGAAACCCAAATTTTTGGGTGTGTTTCATTTTCCCTTGGGAATGGGAGGATGGAAAGTCTATCCATTGGGTTATCGGTGTCTCAAAACTAGTTAGTAGAGATTTAACAAAGTCTGGGTACCACCTCCTTGATTTATTAGTAAAGACTCTATTATTAATGAGATGGAGATGTGCTATGGAAAGTTTCCTCAATTCTCTATCACATTTAGGGAGTGAGCAACCAGGGCAACGATGGGGCCCCTCCCTCCTCCACCTGCCTTCCCTGGGTTTAGTACAAGACTTCAGGGAGCAGATGACACCGGCCAGGGTGGGAATTCTGGCTTTGCTCACAGGCGATGTCTTCCTGAACACTGTCAGCCATCCTGTGAGGATGGGAGATAAGACAGATTTTTTCCCTCCTTCAAGTGTAGATAAGCAAAGGGACTTCATAGGCTGCACAGGAGGATGGCAAGGGGTAGGGACTAGATGCCAGATCTCTTTATCCTGCAAGAACCTTCCAGAACACTCTGCAGCCAGCTCCTGAAGACCAGGCTGAGGGGAGGAATCTTGGCCTCAGAGTAAGGGCTGGTTTCTGACTTTGTCCCTCCTCTCTCTGCTCCCCTGTCCTTCCCTTCATCTGTGGGGAAAGGCTAAATAAATACTAAAGCCTGCAGCCTCAACTAACAGGTACTTACTATTTTGCTAATTGTTGTTGCTTCCCCTCCCCCCACTTAGAGTCCCATTAATGTTGTGAAAGCCGCATCCCTTAGTGTGAGCATTCCTCAGGGTTGCAGCTTGCCGGCTCAGAGGGGAGGGAGTGTGCATTTGTGAGGGTGTGAGCGCAGCGTGCTGCATGCAGCCTGCTTCCCGCAGAAGGGCTCTTGACTGTAGTCAAGGGCAAAGCAACGATTTTAGAGTACTTGTTATTTAAATGTGTCCCTGGCAGCTCTTCTCATCTCCCACATGAAGATGAATAATCAAAAGTGGGTGGTGGAAAGTGGGATTCATTCTCCTGCTCTGTCTCTTCCCCCTTTCTGACAGAGCTGGAACAGCAGAGGAAGAAAAAGCAGCAGGAAGAAATGTCAGGGAAAAACAGTGCCGTGAGGTTCTGTTCATCTGAGCTCCTGCTCCCTCCATCACACCCACAGGGGACATTTGTTTACCCCCCATGATGCTGCTCATAGAGACAGGGGGGTGGGGGCGTTCTGAGCCCCCAGGGACGCAGCCTGTCTGCGTTAATGTGCACAGCACTTCACATCCAGGGCACGAGGGCACGCAGGCAGCCTGGCTTTCCCCGGGGGTCCCACGGGTCCCACAGCGCTGTGTTGTCTGTGGGGCTGAGATCAGCTGCTCGTTCTTGCCTGAGTGCCGCAGGCCTCCGTCCCCAGCCTCCCTGCATGGGGGACTCCGGGAGGGAGGTGCTCTTCCCCTTCCCAGCCCCCAGCCCCAGTCAAGGTTATACTGACAGACGTGCTCATCATGTTCAGGTGCTGGGAGTCCAGTGGGACTGCACTGTCTGTATCATCCAACAGGACTTCCTGGCTTGGGTATTTATCAGCTCTCAAAATAATCCAGCATTTGTATTCCCCACCCATCATTATCTTTTTATTACTTTTTAATGTTTTTAAACAATGCATGGTTTTTTTTGTTTTTTGAGACAAAGTCTTGCTCTGTCACCCAGGCTGGAGTGCAGTGGTGTCATCATAGCTCACTGCAACCTCAAGCCATCCTCCTGCCTCAGTCTCCCATGTAGCTGGGACTACAGGTGCGCCACCATGCTCTCCACCCATTTATTGAGTGTCTGCTATGTTTAAGGCAGTATTCTAGGTCACAGGGACTTAGAAGAAGTCAAGGACATATAAGAGATGGCATCTACTCTGAGAGGGCTCTTTGAGCCTACCCATCGCTTTTGGAAAAAAAAAGAGAAACTAGCATTCTGTGGCGTGCTTCGCCAGGTCTGGAGTCAGGCTTAGTACAAAGGTTACTCATCCATCTCTCACAGCCAACCTCCCAGGTGGACATTCAGCCTCACCATCTCTCAGGGGAGAAATGTGACTGCAAAGGGGTTAAATATCATGTGTCATTGATTTCTATGATACATGTCCTTTTCACATTTGAACGTTTCAAATATGGATACACCTGAAGGAGCTTTTCTTTCTTGGTAGTAAGTAAAATAATTATAGGTCTTTGCAGTGATGTCTTGGAGTCTGTGAAATAGGGTATTTTGTCAGGCTCACCCAGCTAAGAAGAAGTAGAATCAGAATTCAACTTAGGTTTGCCTGGCTCTAAAGCTTGTGTGTTTTCCAGTACAGCATGCTGCAAATCAGGGGTCTCTGTGGACAAAGGTCATATCATTCTCACTGACAAAGTATAATGGGGGGAAATGATGACTGAACTGGAACTCCCATCGTCTCATTCCGTAACTGAAGAGACAGTAGCCTGGGAGACTGCGTGAATCCAATAGGATGTTGAAACATTGAGAAAATGTCACTTAATGATCTCCACTTCTCTGCTGGTTAGAATTCATTTTTATAGAGGCCAAAATAAATGGCAAACTGTGGTGTGGATAAGACAGAAAAGGAGAATGTGATGTGTGCCTCCATCTGTTCTGGTGTGCTCTGGGCTGAATGTGGTATTTGTACCAGCAGGGATTCGTTAGGGATGTGATCAGTGGCCTCTTTGCTGTCCTGGAGGGCCATGGTAGGAGACACAGGCGCCTCCCTCCCCTACATGACTGAATTCTGGGAAGTCCCCACGTGCAGGCCCGTGCGTGTTTATTATTGTCACAATGCCCCATGGCCAACGCTTGCAGATAAGAAGCGAGGTCTGTTGAATTCCACGGCTGACCTGGATTCAGAAAGCAGCGGCAAAGGCTCCAGAGGGGGAGAAAGCCAATCCCACTGCCTCGTTTTGCACACCACGGACTTGACCTGCTTGGCTCCCACAGGCTTAAACAAATTTGGTTCCGCGATGGGCTTTGACTAAATCATTTCCCTGAGCAGCTGATGTGAAAAGCAGAGCTGTGGAAGGGAGTTGGCCAGGGGATTTGGTATTTCTGATGGGAAACCATGTGGAATAGTGGGAAGAGAACAGCCCTGGCAACCAGAGCACCCTGGACAGGCCTTGAAGCACCCTGTCTCCTAACACCCGAGGGAAACCGAGTCTCAGAGGGGTTGAGTGGCTTGTGGTGTTCTCATAGCTGATCATTGACGGCGGAGTCAAGGCCAAACCCAGGCCTCTGGAGAGTGTGCCTCTTACCTTAATCAGGTCATTTAATCTCTAGGGATCTGTGTTTTTCCAACAATGAAGAATATGAGGAGGTTGACTTCTAGGAAGCCTCCTAGGGAAATAACCTAAAATAATAACAATGAAAACACCTACATGCCCAACAGTGTTCAGTGAAGGCTTATTTATAATTACTAGACACTAGAAACAAATGTGCCACAGTAGGGGAACCGTTAAGTAAATATGGTAAATACAATTGATGAAATATTAAATAGCCTTTGGAATTGTGTATAGGAAGACTATAGCAATATGGAAAATTTTTCTTATGATATAGGGAAGAAAAAGGACACAGAAGTATTTGTATGTTTTCATGATAGCTTTGTTTAACAAACACACACACGCATTTGCCCAGAAAGTTAAAGTCTGGTAGATAATAAGCCCAAATCCTAATGATGGTTATTGTAAAGTTGTGGGATTATGTATTTTTTTCCTTCTCTAAATTTTCAGTGTTTAAAAATATAATGGATCCCAGAATTCTCAGTTTGAAACATAAAAAAAAAAAGTAAAAAATAAAAAAAAGAAAAAATATATAATGGAAAAAATAAATGTATTTTTCCACAGAAAGAGACAATAACATGGGAAAAAATGGTTTGGTTGGGGTGACTCTCTGGTTCTTACATTCTGTGATCCTTTGGACCTGGGATGGCTATTCCCAGGCACATGCGTGTTTTTGGTGGTGCAAAAGTGAGTCCAGCCTTGACCAAAGGGAAAAGGCTGTCTTCTAGGAAGTGGAAGTGGTTGAATAAAGGTCTAGGGGCTCCGCTGTTGTTTAGGTGAATAATTAGACGTGACTCTGAATTTGGGGAGAAGCCATAGGCTCTTGGCTGTGGGGTAATTTATTTGTATTTCTAACCTTGTACTAGCAAAACCCAAACACTGATGGAAACAGCTGGAATGGTCCCGTCATCTTTCTCTGCCTCCTGAATTTGCCTCAGGGTGGGAAGTAAAGCTCTTGTTGGCTTCAGTCTTCCAAACAATTAGAGGAAAGGTGCAGTTGCCAACATTGCCAATTTTTTATTTCCCCTTTTGTTTGCATGAAGGTTTTTTTTTTTTTTGGTTAAATGATATAAATGCTTAGCAGCTTTAGAACCGTGGTTCTAGGAAAATTCACCACCATCTGCTTGAATCTTTCTATGGGCCGATGGGCCGTGTGTGGCAGTGTGTAGCCAAAAGCCTGGAGCCTGGACAGGCAGGTGTCATCCTGACACTGTGCTCATTAGCTGTGTGACCTTGGGCAAGTGACCTCACCTCCCTGGATTTTTATTTCCTGAACTGTAATCACAAGCTCCAGAGTTGGTTTTTAAGAGTCCCTTCTTGTTCCCACCTGGTATGTCTGTTCTAATAACTCACTTTACAAGCTTGGCACCAACTGGGCCAAATTATCTGGTTTGATAAATATTTTTCTGTGTTATTACCGTTGCTGTCATATGGTTGATTAGTGTGGCTGCTGCTGCTGCTTTTTTTTTTTTTTTTAATCAGTTAAACAAATGTACACACAGCTCTCTCCGATACCGGGAAGTACTCTTCCCTTTATCTGCGCGAGAGGAGAAGCATTCTGGGCCAGGTAGCACGGCTGGCGTGGGTTAGGGGGAAGGCTGGACAGTAGTGTGTGTGTATTCATGTGTGCATGTGGGTTTGTGTTCTGCCCTTGGTGGGCTTTTTTTTCTCCTTTAATGGCACTGCTGAGAACGCATCTGTATGGGTAGCTGCTACTACTGACTGTCAAGCTAGCAGTTCAGTGGGGTTCAGTATGATTTCTGGGCACAAATTTATCAGCACAGTGGGCGTTTGGGGTTAGCTGCTTCTGCAGGTGTCTCGTTAGGCAGGCTGTGCTCCACTGCACTGAGGAAAGAGGCAGTTTTGCCAGAGAAGTACTGCAGTGGCAGTGGCAGGCTGAGGGGATATCCATTCCAGGCAAGTCCAAGTCAGAAATTGTACCATGGACAGGTTATAAGAGGCCACAGGGAGGGAGGTGATGGAGAATGCCACCCTGTCACACTTGAATCCCTGGGGGTGCAGCCACTTTTTCAGGGCTGCAGCCCCCTCAGCATGTAGTCATCCCTCCTCCTCCTCAAAGGCAGAGGATGTGACATTAATAACCTCTGTGGGTGGAAAGCCTGTTGCTGCCAGTCTTAACCATGACAGAGGGATTAGTGGACCTCACCAGGCCAGTATACAGGTAAAACCCAGAGAGGGTCCTGAAAGGAGAAGAAATCTGTTTACTTCTCTCATCTTTTCTCCCTGTTATCTCCTCATTCACATGAAAACTCCATGCCATATGGCAACATGGAGACAGCACTGTATCATCATCTGGTACCTTCCAAAGAAGTTACATAACCACAGAGTCACAGGATCAGCAGAGAATGAAGGAGCCAATGGAGGCTTGTCCACATGGGACATTTTTGGGTCACCCTAGATTGGGGGTGGCACACATCTTTCCCAGCACGAATTTTACACTTGGTTTTGGTGTTTGACAGTCATTATAAATGAGAAGAGTTCCTAAGCTCCATCCTAGACTGAGTAGCTCCTGTTATTTATAGACAATCCTGTTGGCTCTTCACAGAGGAAATACTTGGTGTGATGACAGTGTCCCACATTGCTGGGTGTTGGATGACCCAGGTTTCATTTTAATTTGCTGATAGTGCACATGGATCTTTTCTCTCTTTCCTTACAATGTTTTTAGGGAGATAAGAAACCTTGATAGGATTCTTATCGCTGATACTAACTCACTTTGTGACCTTACACGGGTCCCTTAGCTTCGCTGGCCTCTTTAAAAACGAGGGATTCATTCACGCGGGGTCTCAAGCTTGCCTGTGCGTTAGGAACCCTAGGAAGGTTTCAAACATCCTGATGCCCAGGCTGCCCCTAGACCAGTTACATCAGAGTCCCCAGAGGTAGGACCTAGGCATTGGTATTTTTAAAGCTCCTGGAAGCTAAAAACCACTTGTTTGTCACAGTGCTTCTTAAACTTTAATGTGTGCGTGAGTCACCTGGACACCTTGTTAAAATGCAAATGGTGATTCTGTAGGTCTGGGGTGGGGCCTGAGATCTGCATTTCTAACAAGCTTCCAGGGGCTGCTGATTCTTCTGGTTCACAGGCCGAGCTTTGAGTAATAAGGTTTAGAATCTAAGCTTCAGATGATTAATTAATCATAGTACAAGACACAATAATGTTTGCAGAAATATAGCACAAGCAATATGCTACCAGAATGAGCACAGAGGAAGGAGCAATTATTTCTGTCAGAGGAAATCAGGGGTGGCTGCACAGAGGAGGTGACATTTGAGAGAGCCTTAAACGAGGAGGAGGGTATTAGTTGAGGAAACTTCTGTTTCTCCAGAGAAGCACAATCAAAGAGATACACCCACATACAGAGAGAAAGAGGAAGAGTGAATGCACGCAAGCACAGCAGGGCAGACCTGGCCAGCATGACACCCATGGAAGAGTTGATGTTGTAGTTCAAGTCCAAAGGTAGTCTGTTGGCAGAATTCCTCTTCTCAGAAGAGATCAGTCTTTTCCTCTTCAGACCTTCGACTGATTGGGTGAGACCCACCACACTACATAGGGTAATCTGCTTTGCACAGTATCTACTGATTTAAATGTTAATCTCATCTAAAAAAATACTTTCACAGAGACATTTAGAAAAACAATTTGACCAAATGTGTGGCTACCGTGGCCTGGTCAAGTTGACACATCGTAATAAAATTAACCACCACAATGAGGGAAAGGGTATTCTTTTGACTTCTGTGAACTGTAGAAGGATAGCTAGACAGGGAGGAACTTGTGATCCAGGGGAGTGAGAATGATACCTGGATGCTTCTTAATCTTTGCTGTTGATGTACTGACAAGTCTTTGTTCCCTGTAAGGGCAGAGGAGCTGTGGGGCTGCCTGTCCACTGTCCCCCTGCCCTTGCGGTGCTGTGAGCACTGGAGCCTCCAGTTGCCTGGCTCTGTGCCCGGAGGAAATGGATTCACAGGGAGGCGTGCACAGAAAGATCTGGAGGGAAACCTGTGTGTGGTACCATGGAGCAGACTCCGTGCCTCATTTTCTCGTGATTTGAGTCATCTGGAAAAGGGGGAAGAAATGAGTGGGGACAGAGCCACCCAGATGTCTGCAGACGAGCAGCGTGCTGTGGTGCACAGTAACTTTTTCTGACCCAGACTCACAAGAAGAAACAAATGTTACACTGTGATCCAGGAGATACATAACTATATAGCCATTAAAATATACATATATAGATACCCTATGTGTATATACACAAATATACGAATAAAAATAAAACTAAACATAAGGTTTATGACATGATGTTTACCCTTGTTTCATTGGCACTTGATGTGCTATGGTATTTTCTATTTTCTTCCATTGCATTAAAAAGGAGAAGAAAAGCTCGCCATGACCTGCCGAACCAATTCCACAATGCTTAATGGGTGGATACCTACAGGTAAAATAGAGACCCACACCCTGATGGAGTGGGCAAAGCTGGCAGAATCTTGTGTTCCAGAGTAGCAGCACCCAGCAGAAGTTTCTGTGACAGTGGAAATGGTCTGTTCTGCACTGTTCAGCATGGGAGCCACTGGCCCATGTGGCTACGGAACACGTGAAATGTGGCTAGTGCAAATGAACTGTATTTTACATTTTTTTTTTTTTTTAATTGAGACAGAGTCTCTTTCTGTTGCCCGGGCTAGAGTGCTGTGGTGTCAGCCTAGCTCACAGCAACCTCAAACTCCTGGGCTCAAGCGATCCTCCTGCTATAACCTCCCAAGTAGCTGGGACTACAGGCACGCACCACCACACCCAGCTAATTTTTCTATTTTTAATAGAGATGGGGTCTTGCTCTTGCTCAGGTTGGTCTTCAACTCCTGAGCTCAAGCAATCCTCCCGCCTTGGCCTCCCAGAGTGCTAGGATTACAGGCATGAGCCATCCTGCCTTGCCTTGGATTTTAAATTTTATATCACTTTAATTGTGGCTCCTGTGTTGGACAGCACAGTTCTGGGGTACTGCCCTGCCTCTGCCCATAACTAGCTAATTGGCAGAGACCCCTCCCCTTTCAAGAGTAGGATCTGTAAGGGGTGGGCAGACTCAGTAGTATCACCTCCACAGGGCTGCCAGCCTCACCTTTCAGTTTTGGGGTGGTGGACGGCCAGGCTTCATGCTTACAGCAGAATGTATAGTTAATTAAGTGCCCTGGGCGGTGTTACAGATAACGTGCTTTGCATTTTTAAATGCTCCTTAAGAAATCTCCTTCTTACCTTCCCTTTCCCTTGCTTAATTGCTCACCTATACAGCTTGACAGTTTGAAAAGAGAGCCACTGGCTGCCTAATGAAATCTTAGCAGCCGGATGCTGAGCTCTGAAATAGCATTTGCAGCCTGAACGGGAGACGCTTTGCTTTCATCAGTGGGAATTTGGGTGCCTGGGTTAACCGCCAGGCTGGGTTTGGTTTGTTTTTGTTATATGTTGCTTATACAGCCAGGGTTTCAGTTTGAGGTTTGGCAGATAGGATTTGTTTAAATTCCAGCAGTTGGAACTGGATAAGACTCAGGATTTCACTGACCTCAGGACCCTGCTGGGAAAATTAAGGGGCTCAGAAAAGGATGGGGGAGGTGACTTCTTCACTCCCCCAAAAGTTCTGGTAATGACAGTCAACCTTGACCTGGGAGGTGGGTATGGCAGAGAGCATCGCTTGGCTTATTTGACTTCTCAGAAAGCAGTTTCTTCTCCCAGGTGCTCAGAGTTGACCTGAATGAGGATGAATTGGGTGTGAAGCTCACAGCCCATTGATTTGTGATGAGCTCAGAAATGATCTGAGATGTTCTAACAATTCCTTTTGGCTCCAACAGGAGGGGTAAAAATTGGGACAGAAATTCTAGGTAGAAGCCTTAGTTCATGACATTCAGAGATTGGGAACAAAAATAACCAGCCCCTGATTGGAATTAAGTGGTCTAAGGTTGCTAATTTATCTTATTGACTTCATATTTTCTCTGTATATAGATAATTAGGGGAGTTTTAAAATTCAGGGCAATGATAACATCGAAGATGAGCTATGCCAGAAACCCCCATGTAAGCAGAAATCTTTTTGTTAAAAGGACAGTGTTTGCCATGTGTCAGGCATCTCACTTAATTCTTCCCGCTGCAGTCCGAGGAAGTGATTGTCTTAATTTACAGACAGAGAAACGGAAGGTTAAGCATCTTGCCCAATGTTACCTAGCTAGGAACTGGCAGAGTCAGAACTTGAACCCACTGTTCAGGATGTTAACTGTTGTGCTGCTTTTCAACTTGAGGCCTGGCCAGCTGGAGGTGCCCTGCTGTGCCCCAGTGCGTTGGTGGCTCATGGCACCATCCTGGGTACACATGGCAGAAGTGGCGTCCTCAGTGCCCATCATTCTGAGACACACCAAAAGGTGGGAATGTCGGTCCTCTGTGCTCTGGTTTGCTTGGCGGAGGCTGAGCCTGGCTGGTGTGTTTTCAGGGAACCACCGAGCCTGGGGTGAGGTGGAATGTTGCAGAAGGAACCTTCTTTCTCTCTGAAGTCACAGGGAGGGAGTTTGTGGTGACAAGAGGGTGAATCCCAGTGCAGACCAGATAAAGGGAAGAAACAACAGCACACCACTCCCTGATTCAGCTGGCAGGAAACAGCCGCCAAGGGAGACGTGGGCAGTGTGCGAGCAGAGTGGTGCCTCAATGCTCTGAGGGTGGAAGGTAGGAAGTGACAGGGGATGTAAAAATAGGCAGTGGCTGGCCAAGCGGGCTCAGCAGGCCGAGGCTGCAGTGACAGCAACAAGGCTGCACTGGAGGAATCCCAGCTGTGGAAGCTGACTTGGGAGCCCCAGGACACTTCGGATGGCATCGGAGCAGGGGTCTGCACGGGGCTGGGCCTGTGCAGGGCAGACGTCTCCCGTCTCCTCTGAACCAGAGTCCCCCTTCTCCCCAGCTGCTCCAGCTCAATGACGTGACAAAGAGAGAGCCTGGCGTGCTAAGGGCCACTCTGGAGCAAGAGAGCCACCACGCACGACACAGTCCGCCAGTGTCTGTTCACAGACTCAAGACATGGGGAGATGCGCTCCCTGCTTCCGAGCAGTCCGGTTGGGAGAGTAAATAGACAGTACCCAACTCACAGCCCATGCCGACTGATAAAGCTGTGTCTGAGACTGTCTTGTGCTGCTATGACAGAATACCACAAACTGGGTAATTCATAAAGAATGGAAATTTATTTCCTCACAGTTCTGCAGTCTGGGGAGTCCAAGATCAAGGTCCCTGCATCTGGTGTCTGGTGAGGGCCTTCTTGCTATGTCCTCCCACGGCAGAGGAGGGTGGACCCACCCCCGCAAGCCCTTTGTATAGCAGCATCAATCCATCGTGAAGGGGGAGCCCTCTTGGCCTGGATGCCTCCCATTGGGCACCACATCCGAACGCTGTTGCCATGGGGATTACGTTGCCAGCACATGAATTTTGGAGGAGAATGTTTGTTTTCAAACAGTCAGACCAGAGCAAGATGGGACAAAATCTCTGGGTCCTTTCTGCATGTCCCTTTCTTCTTCCTGTCTACCTGCTTTTGATAAATGAACACTGATCTGATCTCTTGGTTACTGTCATGGTTGTCCTTTGGGCTTTTCATCTCACTGTTCCATCGTCACTTTTTACAAGAAATCATTTCAAAAACGCTCCTCGTCTCCCTATCACTTCTTTTTGCCCGAGACAAAGTGGGGTCTTTCTGTTGGCTGCCTTGGTGACAATGATGATGACAACACTGCCCTCACAAGCACTTTCATGTTATCTCATTTTTATCCCTACAACAACCCTAAAATGCTGGTATTAGTACCATTTTGTAGAAGGGGACAACGGGGCTCAGAGAGTCTAGGTCACTTGTTGAAGGTCACACAGCTAATAAAGGAGGGTCTGGGGCGAAATTTAAGGTCAGTCTGTCTCCTCTACCAGATAAAATTGCCTGAAGAGTTTAATAGAGAGTGTTATTGATTGTTAAATACATCTTTATTTCAAAGGATTTCAGAAATGGTTTATAAGATGATGTATTAATACAAAGAGGGTTTAAAATATGTGGATGAGGAAAGTAGGGTCAAGGGATTAGCAAACAATAAATTACTTTTGGATTTTAATTGTCCTGAGATCAAACCTTCTTTTGAATGAGCTGAGACTTCTAGGTTTGTAGGATGGGCTAGGCTGAGGGGCAGGAGTGAAATAATCCTTTTGAGCCGCGGACTCCAGTCAGAGCTCTGGGAATTGCACTGGGAGCCTCTGCCGTTGCCTGGATAGAAAACGCTTCTTGGTTTCAACTGAAGGCTGTCGCTGGAGTGATCCAAGTGAATGATTAAGAGTGCTCAGCACCGAGCCTGTGAAAGCCCCCAAGTTCGTTTTTCGTGCAAGAACAGGCCTGCAGCTGCTTGACAAGAACATTAGTCATAGAGTCCAGTGTAGAACCACGCTGAGGATGTCTTGCTCTGGATCTCTTCCGACTGCAGGAATTTGTTACAGATGGTCAGTAGCGCTTGGAGGAAAATACCTGACCTCCATCAATAATCAATAACGTCTCTGGCATGGGAGAAGTACCAAGTGGGGTATTATCCAGACCAGGCTGTAGTCCCAGCTCCATCATTTCCTGGGTGTGTGACTTTTCTCTGAATCATTGTTTTGCAGAGTGTGTCTGAGGACCCCTTCGTGAGGACTTTGGGGTGGGGGTGGGATGGAGACTCTTGGGCCGTGCCCCAGAATGTCAGGTGCCACTGGTGGTTGGGGGAGCCAAGGTCCTTGATTGGTTCTCTGCTCGTGGGAGGCATCATCCCCAAATGATTATTGAGCACCTGCTATCTGTAGGGCACAGTTTTGAACGTTGTAGAACTTTCTAGACACCATTTTTCCCTTTTAGACTCTGGAAAATTATGGAAAGTCCAGGTCATACCTCCAATCCCTGGCAGGTGCTCATTTGCTTCTGGCAAGGTATGACACAGTATCCACAGGAGGGGATGTGTCTGGGAGGGGCAAGTTCCCCTTGCCGTCTTTTCCCACTTTCTGTGTTGGGCAGATGTGGATTTGCTCTGCGTAGCTGTGGGCTGTAGGCAGCGTTGCCCATTTGCTTCCTGTTTATGAGAAAAAAAGCCTCATCTTTGGTTTTCCCAGGTGGGCCCCTGAAGTCGCTTGTTAGTCATGGGAGCAGGGTGGAGTGGGACTGTCCCCCATGTGTCATCAGATTGAGCATGCCAGACAGTGCTACCAGCTTCTCTGCTCAGTTGCCCCTGAGTGGGGGAGGGGCACATCACAAAGCCACCTGCAGGGACAACACAGTCTCTTTGAGGCCTCTTGTTCTTATTTAGAAAATTCATATGAACTCTTTACTCAATAATGTCTCTGTGATGTCTGAATAGGGAAGCTTTCATTCCCAGCAGGCTGCCAGACTTCCTTGCCCTCCAAGACATATTTGCAGGGCCGGGGGGAGCAGGGTACAGGTAGCCCAGTCCACGAAGCACAGTTCCAGGAGGCTGCACGTCAGGACCTAACGTGTGTTCAGGGTTAAGCATCAGTAGTAAGTGAGCAGTCACAATCTGTCTCTATATTTATTTAGATTCCCACTTTAATCTAGAAAGGATTAGCAGTGACTGCAATGAATAGCTTAAAAGGAAACCTATATTTAATGGGCAAAAGAAAGTGGATTAAAGCTGCATCTGTAGTTTTCCTGACAGTATTCATGAAAAATTTTTAAATGCTAAAGCACTCTCGAAGAAGCTTCACTCCCTTTCGACCCTTGGAGATCTTGCTGCGAGGTAGGACAGTTGCACTCTGAGGCCCATCTCTGAGACCCACGTCCGTTTGGGATGAGGTAGTTCCGTGAGGAGGGCTCCCTGGGGCTGAGCCGGCCTGAGCGAGGAGAGAGCCCCCAGCCAGTCCGCCGGCTGCACCAAACATGCCTGGAATAGTGTCAGATTAAGCAGGAGTTGGGCCTGGAGCAGTGGCTCTACTGAACCCCCACTCTTTGCAAATGCTGCCCAAAGAGGGCTGGCCAGGCAGATGTTAAACTATAACCGACTGGGAGTTCAGGCGAGGATGCTTTGGGTAATTAGCTCCCCTCCCTATTAGCAGAGCTCCTGTGGGTGGGTGTTTGAACAACTAAGTACAGGCAGGTTACGGAGCAATTTGACCTTCTGTGCTGTGGCTCTTTGTGTGGGTGTCTGTGCTTGATTTGGCCGAGACATTTATTTCACTTCTGAATGGGCTTCCTTGGTTCCCACGCAATGTCAGGTGGCCCACGTGGGTGCTGCTGACAGGCAGCAGTGGGACTTCTGGTTGGCTACTATTGTGGCTTAATGCTACCTACCCCTCTGCCTGCAGTTTCAGAGTCTCCCTGTCAAACTGTCAACTTTCGTCATACGATTTTCTCTTTAGAGCAACAAGTGTTTGTGTCCCAGGTATTGCTGCAACTCAATTCAAACCAGTGACAAGGTGGCTTTCCCATTCAAGGTAGCCTCCCTGCGGAGGACCATTCTTGGAGGTTTCTGTGAGCCCTGGCTTGGCTTCCCTCTCAGGAAACAAAACCCCTGCGGGGCGTCTGGAATTACCAAGGTGATTTAGTGATAGGGACTTCTGAAAGAACTAACCCTGAGCGTAAAACTCAGTTCAGATCGGGTCAGAAACCTGACCCACTGCACACTATCTGGGTGTATCTTTCACTGCCAAGCTCTTGGGATCTTTTAGGAGGTGTGTGTTCTTGCCGGGACGGGAGCTGGCATGTGTGTCTGCGTGTCTGCGAAGAGCGCTAGTGTGACAGGCACACGTGCAAGAGATTTAGCTCAGGGGCCCTCAGATAACTAAACTCTAAACTCTAGCAGGAGCCACAGCATCAGATAGCAGAGAATCTCATCCAAATGCCTTTACAGTCTGTTTGAGGTTTTTGATATCGGAGCAAGCAGAACATTGCTGTGAGTGACAGGCAGAAGGTGAAGCCAAGGTCCTGGGGTCTGAAGCTCCCTCCCCTCCAAACTCTTGCTCTGGTGTCCCTTGCGGGGCGGGGCCACCTCTCTCTCACTCTCGCAGCCCACAGGAGGACTGGGAAGCATCGAAATTTGTCCCCGGCTGCCAGCTGTCATCTCTGAATCACCAGCAGTCTGTGGGAGGTGGAAAATGCCATTAGTGGACTTGCAGAGCGGGGAGTGGGAGGTGCCTGCCCTGTGGGTGGTGTGTGAGTATGGGAACGCGTGTGCTCCCGGACGGGAGTGGTGGTATCGCTCATTCGGAGGAGTTGGTGGGTAGCGTGGAAATGCATCTTCACTTGGTTTTTTTGGTTTCCTGGATTCTTTTTGGTATTTTAAAAAAGAGGTATTCACTGAGAGGCCAGGAAGTAGGATTTGGGGGTGTGCCAGTGAGTAAGAAGCCCCATTAATGTCCTGTATCTTTCACTCCTTAGTCTAACAAGGGTGCAATTATGGTGTCATGGGTGTGCCTTCCGCGGGATCATTTATTGGCATTGCTGACTCTAGCCCATTTCTTTTAGCAGTTTGATGGGCTTGTTATTTGTTTCCAGGAGTTGCTGTAACAAAGGACCATAAACTTGG
The DNA here is from genome assembly GCA_963574885.1 of Lepilemur ruficaudatus. Classification (NCBI taxonomy): domain Eukaryota; kingdom Metazoa; phylum Chordata; class Mammalia; order Primates; family Lepilemuridae; genus Lepilemur; species Lepilemur ruficaudatus. Next base: position 30,247 of record CAUYRT010014343.1, read on the forward strand.
TGGCTTAAACAACAGAAATTTATTCTCTCTCAGTTCTGGAGGCTGGAGATAGCAAGGTGTGGGCAGGGCTGGCTCCTTGGGAGGGCTGTGAGGGAGAGGCTGCCCGTGCCTCTCCCTGGCTTCTGCTGGCAAGCTCTGGCGCTCCTTGGCTTATAGAAGCATCACCTCATCCCTGCTTTCATGTTCAGTGGTGCTCTCCCTGTGCGCGTGTCTGTCTGTCTCTAAATTCTCCCCTTTCGTAAGAACATTGGTCATGTTGGATTAGGGCCCACCTTTGTGACTTCATCTTAACTGATCACATCTGCAATAACTCTGTTTCCAAATAAGGTCACATTCACAGGTCCTGGAGGTTAGTGCTGCAGCATCGTTTGGGGAGACACAATTCAACCCATGGTAGGGGCAAAAGGGGTTTGTGCTCTCCTTATGGGAGAGGACACCGGAGCACAGGTTATGCGGCTGATGGTCTGGGGTTGACAGCTGCCACTTACTAGCTATTTGCCTTTGGGCAACTTGCCTGCCTTGTTTCCATATCAGTAAAATGGGCAAATTTTAAAAAAAGTGGTGACAGGCTCAAATAAGTTAATATATACATAGCTCTTTAGAGAATATTTGACATAGTGTAGCTCTCACTAGATCTAAGTGGCTTCTGTTGCTACTGCTACTACCTCTACTGTTTCACTTGTTTAAAGTTACGAACATGTGGTATTACTGAGGATGCCTCAGAAAGGCTGAATTGAAAGGAGGAAGGACATTACTGCCTGAGTTCCTAGATTTATATATCTTCAAATGACTAAATAATTGTCCCCTCCAGGAAGTCTGCAAGTATCCATTGTGTTTTAAATACTGAAAAAAAATTATCTTTGAAACTACATTTATTCAAGCCTCGCTATGCACAAAATGTTTCGCTAGGTGCTGAGGTGGTTACAAAAGCTACTATGATGATATCTCTGGGTTCTAAGGAGCTTGCAGCCTGTGAGAGACAGACAGAAAATGATGCTGTAACAGGCGGTAACAGGCAAGCTGCAAGGTGCTGCGCCTGGACCCACCTGGAAGCAACTGTGATCTCAAAATGGTAACCCAACAAGATAGAGACCATCCCTTTTCCTCAGTTCTGAATTTAAAAGACAAAAGAAACCTCTGAAAATTGAATTTTTTTTTGATAGGTTTGGTGCAAACTCAATTGCTTACAAAACTGGGGCTGAAATGATGTGAAGCAATTTATTGTTGTATTGGGCTTTTTTTTCGCCACATCCTATGGATGGTAACAAAGTTCTCTGTGGAAAAACGCCGGGGATGATATGTAACGTCCAACAAATGCACTGCCACATTACCTTTCTCAAATCTGGGAAATTCTGACCACATCTGGCCCCAGAGGTTTTGGGAAAGGAATGGTGGGGCTGTACAAGTAGATATTTTACAGACAAGGGACACTGAGGTTCAGGGGAGTTAGAAGTTGCAGCTCCAGGTCTCAATGCTTCCAAGCGCTGGGACTGGCCCTCAGTTCCTAGTGGCTGCCTGACCTTGAGGCGGAGCCTGAAGGGTGAGGGAGAACTGACGGCAGACATCCCAGCTGCCACCCTGCCTACTGGGGCCCCGCCATCCCTCACCCTGTCTCTTTGGACTCCTTTTTTTTTTTTTTTTTCCCTTGAGATAGAGTCTTGCTCTGTTGCTCAGGCTAGAGTGCTGTAATGTCAGCCTAGCTCACAGCAACCTCAAACTCCTGGGCTCAAGCTATCCTCCTACCTCAGCCTTCTGTGTAGCTGGGACTACAGATGCGAGCCACCACACCCAACTAATTTTTTCTATTTTTAGTAGAGACAGGTCTGGCTCTTGCTCAGGCTGGTCTTGAACTCCTGACCTCAAGCAATCTGCTCTCCGAGGCCTCCTAGAGTGCTAGGATTACAGGCGTGAGCCACTGCACCTGGCCAGGACTCATTTCTTACGGAACGTTTCCACAACGTTTATGTGTCCTAAAGACGGAAGAAGCTAGCTCTGCACACTTGAGTAAGCCAGTCCTAATGGTTATCATTAAGCCTGTTTTGCTTGCGAGTCACAGACACCAGCTCAAAGAGTAGACAAGAAGGGGAAAGGTAGAGTGAGGTCAGATATGGGGTGCTCTGGTCTGAATGTTTGCAGACCCCCAAAATTCAGCTGTTGAATCCTAACCCCCAGGATGGTGGTCTTAGGAGGTGGGGCCTTTTTGAAGGTGACAAGGTCATGAGAGTGGAGCCCTCGTGGGTGGGATTAGTGTCCTTCTAGAAGAGGCCCCCAGGGGCTGCCTTGCCCTTCCCACTGTGTGAAGATGCATCAACAAGGCACTATCTACGCAGTGGAGAGGCACCTTGGTCTTGGACTTCCTAGTTCCAGAACTGTGAGAAATAAATAATAAATGTTTGGTGTTCATGAGCCACCCAGTTTATGGTTTATGGTATTTTATTCCAGCTGCCTGAGTGGACTGAGACACTGGGGCATCTCACGGAGCCCCACACAGAGTTGTGGCTCTGCCTTAGGAAGCATCGAGATGAGGGATGCAGGGCACCTGGGAGCTTCTCTCTTTGACCATTTGCTTTTCTGCTTCCCAGTGCACACGTCACCCTCCAAACCTGACCATCGCTCCTCTGTTTAAGGCAGTGCTGGGCTGAGCTGGAGCCTCTTAAATCCAACCCAAATTCCCACGTGTCTCCTTCCCTTCTGTGTGTGAATGGAAAATCGTGGTGGTGGGTGGGGCCCAGCTCAAGAAAATAGGACATGGACCACACATACTAGCACCGTGGGAGCCCTCACTCCAGCGATGGACTCCACCCAGAATCCAGCATGTCTTTGGGTGAACACTCCTCGGGCCTCGGTTCTTGCTGCTCAGTCTGGTACTTCTGTTCCCGTCGCTGATTTGCATTCCTGCCCCCCTGAGATGACAGTGTGGCCCCTTTGCCTGGGGCCAGGGCAGGCTTCTTGGCCTTTGGCTACCCCTGGCACCCAAGGTACCAACTTCAGATGGATGGGCCCCTCGAGCGTCCACACCACCACCTGCTTGACAGATACGTGGAGAGCTTTGCTGATGAAGTCTCAAGACACCTCCAGGGGACCCTGTGCTCCCCATGACCTCTTCTCCATCGTGACTGACCTGCTGATCACTCCTCGCTGACCTTGCCAGGCCTGCCTGCCCCACCAGGCCACCAGGCCTGCCCCTAGGCTGGAGCCTGTGGGTTATTGGTCTCTTCCCTCCTCCCAGGCCTGTGGGCCATGGCTGAGGGCCATGGATCAGGGCCTGGTAAGTGTCAAAGCCCTTCCTGTGTCAGGGGCTGGGAGAGTCTGGCAGAGGAGAAGGGTTTTCAAAGCCAGACTTACTCTGGGCAAGTCACTTAACCTCCCAATACTTGTCTTTCCTCATCTGTATCCTGGGGGAATGAACCAGATGTTCTTTCAGGGCCCTCTGGCTCTGAAGAGTTCTGTGATGGTCACTGAGAACTGGCAGGAGTTGCCAAGGATGTGTGAAGAATGAGCATCTCAGCATCATGTCAAATTGGCCAACCCATAGTGAGAGCCCCTCTGATGTCCAGGTGTGGCAAGAAACCTTAGAAGGACGATGGCAAGGTAGCTGGGCTCTGGGATCCACACGGAGTCTGGGTTTGTTCACTGTGCAGGCCTGAGACCGCTGTCCTTAGAAGGACCTGCTTGCAAGGTTGACTCTTGGCTGGTGTCTGGGAACTTGACTGGTAAACAGTTTCCTACATCAGTGCACAACTTTCCCTAAATGATACGAGGGGCTCACGGTGCTGAAACTGTTTGTGCAAACAGTATGATTTACAGTGAACACTCAATTTCCACCTGGGAGTCTGCGATTATTGGTGCATGGCAGGGAGAGGTTACCTACATTAGTAGCCCCACGATAAAAACCCGGGACCATGAGTTTCTAACTAGCTTTCCCGGTAGACAACACTTCACACCTGTGGTCACAGCTGTTTGCTGGGGGAATGGGAATGAACCCCATCCATTGTGACTCCACTGGGAGAGGACTCTTGGTAGCTCATGCCTGGTTTCCTCTGGGCTTCACCCCATGCACCTTTTCTCTTTGCTGATTGTGCTTCATTCTCTGTCACTGTAATCTTAGCTCAGGGCACAGCCATATGTTGAGTCCTGTGAGTCCGCCTATCAAATCACCTCTTACCAAACCAGGGGGTGATCTTGGAGACCCCTGACACACTCATGGACTTTCAAAGTGACTAAGGGCAAATAGAGATAAGCCCTTCCTCCTTTGCAATTCCCCAGTGTAATGCGTGGTCCAGGGCATCGGGTCCCTCTGCCTAGGCTAAGGGGAGCTTCAGCTGCTTAGTTAAAATCTGTGGCTGTTGGCTGTGCACAGTGGCTTATGCCTGTCATCCCAGCTCTTTGGGAGGCTGAGGCATGAAGACTGCTCGAGGCCAGGAGTTTGAGACCAGCCTGGGCAACATAGTGAAACCCCCATCGCTTAAAAAAAATAACAATTTTAAAATCAGCTGAATGTGATGGTGTGTGCCTGTAGTCCCAGCTACTCAGGAGGCTGAGGTGGGAGGATTGCTTGAGCCCTGGAGTTTGAGATTACAGTGTGCTGTGATCACACCACTACACTCCAGCCTGGGTGACAGAGCAAGACCTTATCTTTAAAAAACAAAAAGTGACCGTTGCATCCTGATTACTAATGTCCCCACTCACCCCACATGGAATCCAAGTGTTTTGCTCGCCATTGAGAGGCCACTGTGTTCATAGTCCAGGTGGAAAAAGTCAGCAGGGGTGTCTTGGCCCAGCTTGACAGTCCAGAATATGGAAGAAATTCTCCGGAACAGAATTTGGCTGGTGTGCCTCTCACCTGGGCCACTCAGCAGTGTGCTTTGGGAAGAGCAGCAGCAGGATTCTTTGATTAAATGATGGTTTTCACGCCAAGTCCGGAGAGCCAGTTAGTCTTACGTAAGTTAGGGAAAATTACTGCTGGAGGAAAGATCGTTTGAAAGGAAGTACAAAGTCTTAACCTTAGCGTGCTTAGACTGTTTCTATGAACTTTGAATAGAAACCACGTACCTTTTCCTGAATGCTTTAGTTACCTACAGAATTCTGTTCTGGGAAAGTAGAGTTTTGCAGGCTTGGTGCTAAGAACTGTGAGCCTGTAAGTGAGTAGAGGCGAGTATGAACTGTCATGCTTGGCTGTCACATCCTTTATGGACCGTGATAGCCCAAATCACAGTATTCTTTAAGCAGACCTTTCTTCTGCTTGCAGTTGGCCTGGGTTACCTGGGTGGCTCCGTGTTCTCCAAGGGCAGAAGGAGTTCCTCCACTACTCTGGGTATTCCAGCATTTAAAATTAGCACCTGCTTTAGAGAGATTTTTGACTCTGTCTCTAGAGCCAGAGCTAGAAGTCAGCAGTTTTAAGAGCAGAGCCAGATCTCTCTCTACTTACCAGGTTTCTCCAAGCATGACTTTCAGAGGCTGTTCTGAGAACATTGTAAATTGTAAATTCTATGACAGTTTAGTGGTGTGAGACCCTGACTTTGCCTGTATGCAGCTTAAGCACGTTTTCCTTTATCCTTGGAAGAGACAGGACCACGTGCTGAACCACATGGGAGCCACTGCAAACAACACACAGGGAGTGGGCATGTATCGTGCCGCTCTTGGCATTTATGAGGAAGGCTGAGTGTTGCTGTGACATTTGGAAACTTCCATTTTCTTCTCAAAATTGTTCACAAGATCCTTATTTGATGGAAGACCAATAAGAGCATAAACATTGGAGGGGGGGACCTGAGGCTCACCCTTTCCTTGGGGCTAAAACAAGGAAAGGAAACCTTTGGCCAGCCACTTTTGTTGAGTGCTTTCTTTGTGCAGAGAACTCAATGAACTCCGTGTCTTATGGGGCTGGGGGATAGAGATTTGGGAGAAGAGGCTCTGCTTTCCTTCCAGAGCTTCCCTTCCAGCTGTGTGAGGGGCAACACCATGGCCCCTACCGTTGCCTGCGAGAAATGGCAGATAGGCACCTGCAAAGCGAAAGCATAAACGAACGCGTGTGTTAGCGTTCCCTGTATAGGATGACGGTCACCAGAGTCAGGGGTGGCCAATTAGAGAAGTTGCCAAGAATGAGGTTTCTGCGGGAACTGTTGAAGCCAGACATGCATTCAGCATCATCTTGTTCCCTGCAGCGTCCGCTCGCTCCCTTCCTTTCTTCCCCACCTCTGTTCATGGCACCCCAAGCCTCTCCACCATCACCTAGGCACACACCAGGGACTTGGAAGCCTTTCTGCCTGTCCGTCCCCCTCGAAATCCTCCCCTTCACCCCCAATTTTGCTCCCTCCGTTCCCTCTGGTGCTGCCAACACTGCCCCAGTTCAGGCCCCGGCATCATCTTCTTTCCCAACTTTGTATTTGGGAAATAATTAAATAATTTCAAGCTCACAGAAAAGTTGCAAGAATAAGAATAGCACAAAGAACACCCACCTACCCTTTCTCCAGATTTACCTTTTGTTGACACTTTAGCCGTTTTGTGCTCTCTCTCCACACTCATACACACACATGCACACAGGTACACACATGTATGTACACGCACGCACGTACCCCCCCATCTTTCTTTAACCATCTGATGGTAAATTGCACACATCCCAGGTCTTCAGTCTTAAATACTTCAGCGTGTGTTTCCCAAGAACTGGGATGTTCTCTTACGTAACCACAGTGGAGTTACCAACTTTGGTGGTTCTAACATTGATACAGTGCGTTCAGCCAGGCTACCATCCATATTCCAATTTTGCTAGTTGACCCAAATGTCCTCTCTAGTGCTCTCCCTCTAACCAGGGTCCCATCTAAGCTCAGGCATTGCATTTCTCTCTCTCTCTAACATTTAAAAAATTTTTAATTGATAAATAAAAATTATGTGTATTTATCATGTAAAACATGTTGTTTTGCAATATGTATACATTGTGGAATGGCCAAATCAAACTAATTAATATATGCATTACCTCACATACCTATCATTTTTTTTTTGTAGTAAAGGCTCTTAAAATTTACTCTTTAGCAATTTTCAAGAATACAATACGTGGTTAATAACTGTAGTCCCTCAGTCTCTTTAGCCTACTTTAATCTGGAACATTTTCGAGTCTTTTTTTGCCTTTTATGACATTGATATTTTGGAAGAATGCAGTTCTTTTTTAAAAAAATATTTTAAGACTATGCCCCTTATTTTGGGTTTACCTGTGTTTCCTCATAGTCAAATTCAGGTCATGCACTCTCAGCAGGAATGCTGCCTGTGGTCTCCTGCCCAACATTGGTGCTGTTCATTCTGATCACCTGGTCGAGGCACTGATGAAGTTTTTTCTGTGTATTACTATGTTTTTCGTTGCTCTAGTAGGCAGTCTGTGGAGAGACTCTAGGACTGTCAAACATTGACATTTCTCCCTAGACTTGGTGTCCAGCGGTGGTGTTTGCCTCACCCCAGCTTTATTATGATGGCTGCAAAATGGTGATTTTCCAACTCCAGCCTTACCGTCATCTTTCGACTGGACTAGTTTAACAGCTTCCTAATGGGCCTCCCTGCCTCTGCTCTGCCTGTTTACCCCAGGACTATTCAGATGTGGTCCTGATCCTATCATCCCCATGAGTAAAGGCTCCTGGTGGCTCCCTGTCACCCTCAGGGTATAGTTCAAGCCTTTCTTAGCCCTCTGTGTCTCTTCGTCTTCACCTCCTACCCTCAAATGGGTATTGTGTTACACCTCTGCTCATTTACTTTCTTGATCAGAATGCCTTTTCCCTGATGACTTTGACTGGAAAACACCTATGCATGCTTTAGAACCCGGCTAGGTTTCCCCTCTGGGAAATTCTCTCTCGCACTCTTCCCCTTCTCCGCCAAGACTAAGATATGAGATCAGCTTCTCTCCTCTGGGCCCCCACAGTGACATGTGCCTGCCTCTGTCATAGCACCTACCACAGCAAACTGACATTTGCTCCTACCCCTAACTCTCCCCCAACCCAAAGATCTAATTCCTTAGCAGCAACCAGGTCTTACTTATTTTTGGAATCTCAGACTGGAGCTCAATGTCTGATGTAGAGTAGGCACATTTAAAGTTTGTTTTGTAATAGTGAATTTCTAACATAGAGTTGGAGCATTTCTAAAACATACTAAGCAGAGGATTCTCTTTTTAAAGAGCATTTTTAAAAGCCAGGGTTTCATAAAACACATTTTTTGGAAATCCCTGGATCTCTGAGATCTCTTCTGTTATGAGTTAAATTATGTGCGCCCTCAAAAAAAGATATGTTGGAGTCTTAACCCCCAGTACCTCAAAATATCTTATTTGGAAATAGAATCATCAAGTTAAAATGAGTTCACTGGGATGGTCCCCAATCTAGTATGGCTGGTGTCCTTATATAAAGGATAAATTTGGCCACAGACACACATATAGGGAGAACATCATGTGAAGATCAAACAGAGATCGGGCTGATGCTTCTGCAAACTGAGGAACACCAAAGATTGCCAGCAAACTACCAGGAGAGATGTGTGGGACAGATTCTCCCTCCTGACCCTCAGAAGGAACCATCTCTGCCCACACCTTGATCCCAGACTTCAGCCTCCTGAACTTAAATCTGTTGCCTGAGCCTCCCAGTTTGAAGCCCTTTGTTATGGCAGCCCTAGCACGCTAACACACCTTCAAACTCAGATCTTCTCTGATCTTTTCTAATGATGGTAAAATCCTTGGTTTATTTACTTTAACATCTAGGGTGGCACACAGGTTCCAAAAGCAACCCTTTCACATTAGCCAATTTTTTGACACCCAGAGCCAGACGGGCCCAGAATTCAGGAAGACACCTCTGCTTTGGGCACCTAGAAGGTGGGCACCGAAGAAGTGTCTGGTGAGGATAAAGGAGGTGTGGCTTCCAGTTGGTAAAAGGAGAGAGGCTCAAATATATGTTTCTTGCCTCTAAAATCCCTTTCTGCCATAGAAGGACAGATTAGTGGATCACATGGGTCTTCACTCTCTTTTTTTGAGACCCCCTATTTCCGTGCAAGGCTTCCTTGCGATAGCTGGCTGCCACCTGCATGCATGTGTCTGCAGCAGTGAATTCAGCCTGCACATGTGATTCACCACCAGTGGCGGGGTGTTTGCTGACACTGCTTGACAAAGTCACTCTGGGATTAGCAAGTGACTGCAGTAGATCTGGTTTGACCCATGGCTGTGGCTCAGACTCTCCTGGCTTCACCTGTCCTGTGCCTGTCCCCTCAGGCTGTTTCCAGGTGAGTGGCTTTTTCAGAAGGCTCATCCTTCCCATGCTGTAGCAGCCTCCAGCTTAGAGACCAGATGATATAATTAATCACCCCATGGGTCCCCAGGGGTCTAACAAATACAGTTCTCCGTTTTGATGCTTTGCCCTCATTCTCCTGGGGCAGCCTGGGAGTGCTGGTTCTTAGGATTCAATTTTGGGAATTGCCAGTGAATAGACCTGTGTTTGGAGGTTTTAAAGGTGACTTTAAATAAATTCCATTTAATGATGTGGCTATTTCAAAAGCCTGTCTCCTGTCATGTTACAGTCCGCAGAGCTGTGGCTTTGTTACCTTTCAGTTCTTGGCCTCATTATTCTAGGAATGGGGCTGTGCTTATTAGCGAAGTGGAAAGAATGGTAGGTTCAGACTCCAGCGTAGTGGCTTTGAGATCCCCTGTCCCTGTGCTAGTATTGTTTTGCACCTGCTGGCATCGCTTTCCTCCTTTCGAGGTTGAACACGCAGATATTCTCCAGCCTCTCCTCTGCCACCCAGCGCACCTCTTCTAATCAAGGCTGCCACACGTAGCTGGCTCCGTGGTGTGATGCTCTATTAAGAGATCAGACCTACACCGTGGTGTCCCGCCTGAGAGGCTTAGGACAGCCAAGGGTTGGACGTCTAGACTGTGCAATTCAGCGGGACAAGCCTGTGTCACGTGTGGCCTGAGGCTATTGCTCTCTTGAAGGTTAGACCTGAGTTTTATTGTTTGTGCATCCTCTAAGCTGCAGCATTAAGATTGTTCATTCTGGAGTAAACCTCTTGATTCTGCAGGACTAAGGGAAAATGTTGTCTTTCTTTTGGAAGCAAGCTTGTTAGGAAGAACAGAGACGTCAGACCCAGCTGCCTTTCCCTCCTGGTTCTTTGGCCATAGGAATCTTCTCCCCATTTCAGAACCGTGGCTCTGAGAGGGAAGAAGCCAGGCACTGCCAAAGGACAAGATCTGTTTGCCTTTGGCTCTAGAAAATGTGAAACGAGAGCTTGTTTCCCTAAATAGTTTTAATCCTATGGCTATTCTAGTAGGGAAAAGGTGAGATTAGATCTTGGTCTCTTTAGATTAAGGGCCCAGTACAAGTGCAGAGCATTGATACTGTGAGCAATAGCACAGTATGGCCACGGGCAGCCTCTAGAACTCATTTAGATGCATGTTATTTCCTTGATATTCAAATAAGAATACGAGGAGTGGTGCTCAGCACACATCAGGAAATCTGGCTGCTTATGAAGATGGGAGTTGCTGAGCACCTGCAAGCTTGGAGGGCTGCCAGCCGCCACCGCAACCAGAATGCCAACTCCTTCCTCTCCCTATTCATGCCTGGTGCCGGCGGCCAGCTACTGAGCGCGCTTCCTTTACTATGTTTAGTCCCCTCCAGTGTGTGCGGAAGCTGGCATGTCACTGTGTCACTGACAATCAGTGTGCTGTTATACCCAGACTGGTGTTTGTATTATCAACAGGGTTCCTTTTAGAGGGGGATTTGTTTGATAATTAGTGGAGGTTGATTTTTACAGTGGAGCTGAGGAGATTAAAAGGCATCAATTTTATTTTCTATATTTTTATGTGAGAAAGCTGGGTATGTTATGTACAATGTGTTGTTTTGAACTATGTACAGGCACACCTTGGAGATGTTGCAGGTTCAGTTCCAGACCACCACAATAAAGCAAATATTGCAATAAAGCAAGTCACATAAATTTTTTGGTTTCCCAGTGCATATAAAAGTTATGTTTTATATGTTTTGCTGTAGTCTAGCAAGTGTGAAATAGCATTGTGTCTAAAAGAAGCATATACTTTAATTAAAAAATACTTTATTGCTAAAAAATGCCAACGATCATATGAGCCTTCAGCAAGCCATAATATTTTTGCTGATGGAAGGTCCTGCCTGGGTGTTGATGCTGACTGATCAGGGTGGTGGTTGCTGAAGGTTGGGGTGCTGTGGTAGTTTCTTAAAATAGGGTAATCATGAAGTTTGCTGCATCGAATGATACTTCCTTTTGTGAAAGATTTCTCTGGAGCATGTGATGCTGTTTGATAGCATTTCATGCACAGTAAAATTGGAGTTAATCCTCTCAAACACTGCTGCTGCTTTATCAACTAAATTTATGTAATAGTCTAAATCCTTTGTTGTCATTTCAACAGTATTCGCAGCATCTTCACCAGGAGTAGTTTCCATCTCAAGAAACCATGGTTCTTTGCTCATCCATAAGAATCAACTCCTCATTCCTTCATGTTTGATCATGAGATTGCAGCAATTCAGTCACATCTTCAGTTTCCACTTTTAATTCTTTTTCTCTTGCTGTTTTTATCACATCTGCAGTAACTTTCCTCCACTGAAGGTTTGAGGCCCTCAAAGTCATTCATGAGGGTTGGAATCAACTTCTCCCAAACTCCTTCAAATGTTGATATTTTGACCTTCTCCCATGAATCTTGAATGTTCTTAATGGCATCTAGAATGGTGAATCCTTTCCAGAAGGTTTTCAATCTACGTTGCCCAGCTCCATTAGGGGAATTACTATCTATGGCAGCTATCACCTTCTGAAATATATTTCTTAAATAGTGAGGCTTGAAAGTCAAAATGACTCCTTGATCCGTGGGCTGCAGAGTGGATGTTGCACTAACAGGCATGAAAACAACATTAGTCTTCTTGTACATCTCCATCAGAGCGCTTGGGTGACCAGGTGCATTGTCAATGAGCAGTAATACTTTAAAAGTAATCTTCTTGTCTGAGCAGTAGGTCTCAACAGTGGGCTTAAAATAGTAAACCATGCTGTAAACAGATGTGCTGTCATCCAGGCTTTTTTGTTCCATTTATAGAGCACAGGCAGAGTAGATTTAGCATAATTCTTAAGGGCCCTAGGACTTTTGGAATGGCAAATGAGCATTGGCTTCAATTTAAAGTCACTAACTGCATTAGCCCCTCACAAGAGAGTCAGCCTGTCCTTTGAAGCTTTGCAGTCAGGCATTGACTTCTCTTTTTTAGTTATGAAAGTCCTAGGTGGCATCTTCTTTCAATAGAAGGCTATTTCATCTACATTGAAAATCTGTTGTTTAGCCAGCTTCAGCAATGATCTTGGCTAGACCTTTTGGATAACGTGCTGCAGCTTCTACATCGGCACTTGCTGCTTTACCTTGCTCTTTTATGTTGTAGAAAGCTGTTTCTAAGAAGCTGCTTTCCTTAAACCTCAGGAACCAACCTCTGCTACCTTTAAACTTTTTCTTCTGCAGCTTCCTCACCTCTCTCAGCCTTCATACAATGGAAGACAGTTAGGACTTTGCTCTGAATGGGGTAGGGAAACTGTGGCCTTCTAATTTCAAGATTCTTTTTTTAAACACCAAAGAAGACAAGAAAAGCTTCGTCTTTCTTTGCTGCACCCCTTTTAATAAAAGGATTTGCTCTGCAAAATTTGGATTCAGTTAAAAGGCCGCACTTAAGAATCTAGAAAGCCACATTTTGCCTTAAGGCCACAGATTCCCACCCCTGCAAATCTGCAATCAGACTGTTCCGCTTTCTTATCATGTGTGTGTTTACTGGAGTAGCACTTTTGATTTCCTTCAAGAACTTTTCCTTCGCATTTACAGCTTGGCTAACTGTTTGGCACAAGAGGCCTAGCTTTCAGCCCATCTCAGCTTTCTTTCTTTTTTTTTTTTTTTTTTTTTTGAGACAGAGTCTCACTCTGTTGCCCGGGCTAGTGAGTGCCGTGGCGTCAGCCTAGCTCACAGCTACCTCAAACTCCTGATCTCAAGCGATCCTTCTGCCTCAGCCTCCTGAATACCTGGGACTACAGGCATGCGCCACCATGCCCGGCTAATTTTTTACATATATTTTTAGTTGGCCAATTAATTTCTTTCTATTTATAGTAGAGACAGGATCTCACTATTGCTCAGGCTGGTCTTGAACTCCTGACCTTGAGCGATCCACCCACCTCCGCCTCCCAGAGTGCTGGGATTACAGGCGTGAGCCACCACGCCCGGCCCTATCTCAGCTTTCAACATGACTTCTTCACTAAGCTTAATCATTTCTAGCTTTTGATTTTTAGGTGAGAGATGTATGACTCTTCCTTTCACTTGAACACTTAGAGGCCATTGTAGGGTTATTAATTGACCTAATTTCAGTATTGTTACATCTCAGGGAGTAGGAAGGCCGGGGGAGAGGGAGAGAGATGGAGGGATGGCTGGTAGGTAGAGCAGTCAGAACACATACAACATTTATCGATTAAGTTCCTTGTCTTACATGGGCATAGTTCATGGTGCCCCAAAACAATTACAATGGTAACACCAGCGATCACTGATCGCAGATACCCGTAACAGATACAAAAATAATGCAAGAGTCTGAAGTATTGTGAGAGTTACCAAAATATGAAAGAGACACAAAGTGAGCTCGTGCTATTGGAAAAATGGTGCAGACAGACTTGCTTGACACAGGGTTGCCGCAAAACTTTAATTTGTAAAAACACAGTATCCGGGAAGCACCATAAAGCAGGGCACAATAAATCGAGGCATGCCTGTATACATTGCAGAGTGGCTAAGTCAGGCTAATTGACATTCACATTACGTCACATATAGCACCGTTCACTGTCATCATTTCCTTATAACGTTGATGAGGGGAAAAAACCCGATTCCCTAGCAGGCCCCTGTCTGTGTGGAGTTTGCCTGTTCTCCCTGTGCCTGCTTGGGTGTTCTGCAGGTCCTCCGGCTTCCTGCCACGTCCCAAAGCGTGCACATAAGGTCAATGGCATGTCTTGTGGTCCCCACGTGCATGAGTGGGTGTGCGTGTGAGTGTGCCCCGTGATGGGACGGTGTCCAGGTCTGGGTTGGTGCTGCCTGGCGCCCTGCCCTGCCAGGACAGGCTCCCGCCACCCACGACCCTGAACTGGAATAAGCGAGTAAATAATTATCTTACTTGTTTTTATTAATCTTTCTTAAATGCCAGTAGAGCTCACATTTACCTCAATGTTTAACATTAGAAGTGTTTGGGGTCTTTCTTGAAAAGTTGGCTGATGTTTTTGTGACCAGACATATGCTGCAGGGAACTCACTCCTGCTTACCTCAGTTACCCTGTGGGAAAATTGGTTTCATTGTAGGGTGTTTTGCTCAAAGTCACAGTTTCTGAGAACTTATTGATGAAGTTAAGTGAGAACTTACTGTACTTTTTTTAATTTGCTGAGAACACTTGAAATCTACTCTCTTACCAATTTTCATAAACAAATGCATTTTTTACACAAAGCATGAAATGGGAGAGAACTCCAGATTCAGTTTTCTCCTTTTCTGTCGGGTAAGCGTTTATCTATATGAGGGAGCAGATACGTGTGCCACATTTCATTTGGTAGAGATCTGTTGTTTGCAGTGACCTTAGATTTATTGTTTTGTAGGGGGTGTTGCACCCCAAATCCCACCTGTTCAGAAATAAGCAAAGTCAAACCCTGTAGATCTGCAGGTGCAGCATGGGTGTGGGAGGATGAAGAAGAGCTTATGTCCCTGCGGAACCTCATAGACCTTCCTAGCTGGAGAGGGGTCTCTGCATCCATAAAGAAACTTGGGCCCCACTGTGGTCACAGCGCTGCTCTAGCCTCTGTGAAGCGGGCTGGGGAAGGAGAACTTAATGTTAAATGCTTATGCTACCATGAAATTATATCAGCCCTAGCAGATGTGGATTGTGGAATGACTTCTTCACAATTATCTGATTACTTTTAGATTAGCAGATGAAGTAATCAGTGTAGCAGGCCAAACTCTGTTCTTATTCCTGTCCATCTGAATACACAGACAACTGCAGCAGTTCCCGTCTGTCCATGGGGAGGAACAGTAGGAAAGAGAAGAGCAGGGGAGAATGTATTCAGAGCAGGACAGACACACGCCAGGGCAATTTTGGCAAAGCTGGAGGCTTACAAGATAACAACATAAGCACTTATTTTAAACTAAAGTATTTAAAGGGCTCTGTATTTCTTGAAATCAACTAGGGATGTTTGGGTAATAACCAACGTACTGTTTACGTTGAAAGCTGTTCTCTGATTTAATAGGAAACATATCTGGTTTTAATTTCTGAAAACATTTGTTAGCAAAATTGCTGCCAGGAGATCAAGCCAGGCTTGGAAGGAGAGGAAGTCTGAACTCTTGGTTTTCTAGAGATGAGGAGTGCTGCCTAAGGGCAAGACTCTGAGAGCAGTCTTCATAGATTGACTGATCACAGTCCAGGAGATGTGCACGGTCACAAAGAATTCATGTTAACCCTTAAACGGAAACACCTGGAAGTGCATGGACAACCTGGGCAGCCTAGAATGATGGAATTGGTCTAGCTTAAGTTTCCCATAACAATTATTATTGATTGCTAGCACCTAATGATCTTAACTTCTGCACGGGGGACAGTATAGGGTAAGCAGTTAAGATCTCAGGTTTTGCAATTGGAGAGACCTGGGTTCAAATCCTTCCTCCTCTACTGACTTGCTTTTGTGCAGTGGCTCTCGGTCATGACTGCACAGTAGAATTACCTGGGGAGTTCTTAAAACTCTAGGCTGCATCCTAGAGCAAGGGTGTAACAATCTGCCGGGGTGGAACACCGGCATTAGTGTTTTTTAAAATATCCCCCCTACACCTTCCTCTCATAATGGATAAACACTTTGAGAATCACTGTTCAAATGTGACCATGGAAAAGTTTCATAGTTCAGTAGCGGTGTTTCATCATCTGGAAAGTGGGGATAATAGTATGTAATAAGTATGATTCCCATGAAGATTAAAAGAGATAATACATACATGGTGCTTAGTGCTTGGGTGCTTTGCTACCCAGTATGTAGTAAATGCTCAATAAATGGCAGTGTACATCCCTAGCTCAGCCTCTCTGTGTGCAAAGAAAACTTCTGAAATGCAAACGTGGTGTGTGCGGGAGGGCAGTTCTCGTGTTTATTTGAGAAAGAACAGACAGATGGACTCCCAGCCTCCCAACACTCCCAGTGTTGCAGAGGACGCTGTTGGGAGCCACAAAGCGCAGAGCTCCTTAAGCCTGGCCCTTCCCAGGGCAGCCACCGCTGGTGCCTTTCTCAGACCTGCAGCTTCACCCAAATTCATTTGAAGTTACAGAAAGACATGATCTTCTCCCAATTTTCAACTGTTTATTCTCAGATCCTCCCTTTTCTCTGCCTAAGCATTGTGATAAGTGCCTAAAAAATGATATTATTACAGTGTTTGACAAGGGGCAGTTGTCAGAAAATCAAATATGAGGAAAGTTTGGGTCATTGATCTCTAATCTACCCAGCACATCTGGAACAGTTAATTCTTGGTTGCAGGGATGAGTGTTTTTAGAAGTCAAGAATGCAAGTTGGCTTTCATTTCTGTGATTCTGTTCTCATTTGATGATATAAAATCATGTCTACTAATGGGATATTGATTTCTGTGTATATTACCTTCATAAATGTTAATTATAAAATGCATTGTGTTGGGTTAACAATCTGCTCTTAGAACATTAGTAGACACAGATTCACTCATTCAGGGGGTTTACTGACATTCTGTAGTGCCAGGATATTCACTACTGGACTGGGGTGTGGACTTCTGGGTTAGAATCCTAGGCCAGTACTTGGCCAGTGAGCCTCAGTTTCTTTATCTGTGAAATGGGAACAGTGGTGCTCATTTTGCAGGGTGATGAATGAGGAAGATTAGAAATAATATAAATAATATATATGTCAGGTCCATTATAAGTGTTCAGTAGTGTAGATTAATATATATTCATATAGTACCAGTTGAGAGACTAGTCATTCATGTTTTTAAATTTAAATTTTTCCATTCATTTTTGAGAAGGTGTAATTTTACATTCATAGATGGTACTGAGTTTTCTCTGAGTCTTGGTCAGAGTGGTTATAAACTATAGCAAAAGTCTATGTGTGATCACAAGTGGTTTTCTTTTTTTTTTTTGAGACAGAGTCTCACTCTGTTGCCCGGGCAACAGAGAATGCCGTGGCATCAGCCTAGCTCACAGCAACCTCAAACTCCTGGGCTCAAGCGATCCTCCTGCCGTAGCCTCCCGAGTAGCTGGGACTACAGGCATGTGCCACCATGCCTGGCTAATTTTTTCTATATATCTTTAGTAGGCCAATTAATTTCTTTCTATTTTTAGTAGAGACAGGGTCTCGCTCTTGCTCAGGCTGGTTTCGAACTCCTGACCTTGAGCAATCCACCGGCCTCGGCCTCCCAGAGTGCTAGGATTACAGGTGTGAGCCACCGCGCCCGG
>CAUYRT010014344.1:0-23867 GCA_963574885.1 Lepilemur ruficaudatus
CCCATTTATAAATGGGCAAAGGAGATGAACAGAAACTTCTCCAAAGAAGACAGAATAATGGCCAAAAAACATATAAAAAAAAGTTCATCATCTCTAATCATCAGAGAAATGCAAATCAAAACCACAATGAGATACCACCTAACCCCAGTGAGATTGGCCTCTATCAAAAACGTGCTTTTGAATGAGCAGTAATATTTGTGCACATTTAACAAATAAAGTTGTCTACTAATATGAATTAATATGGTAATAAAGCTTGCTTTACAATCAACATACATTTTACAGCTCCTTTTTTTACAACTCACACTTCCTGTGATGAGGCTAAGGAAGGCTTTATTAACCCTATTTTGCAGCCGAGTAATTTGAAGCTCAGACAAGTTATGTGCTTTGCTTGATACCACACAGCTAATAAGTATGATTCCCTCATTGAAACATGAATCTAGAAGAAGTTAGCACAGTTGCAGCGTCACAAATGCTGAAAAAGTCACTTTGAAGATGCAAAATAAAGCAACATTCAGTAGGCATCCCTCATTAAATGAATTGTTTGATTTCTAGTTGAATTTCAAGTTTCTTGTATTAATGTAAGTATGCAAATACTGACTTTTTTCCTTTCCCTGCATTTCAAAGGTTAAGGGCAAAATAATAACAATTGCTGTGTGATATTGTTTTTGTACAGATAATGCTAAAAGATTCGGAGCTTGATTTATAAATACCTGCATAATGACAATGCATGATAAATGAAAACACCTGGCTTCCATCAGACAGAGAGTAACAGAAGCATACCATGTTCCATTAAGGTCTGTATTTTTTCCCCTTCGCTATAGAAAATGCTTTTTGCTAATACAATGATTTAAGATGAGTTTTGGTAGTCAATATTTTATTAAGGTCCACTCTGGGAAAATTGGGAAGTAGGCAGACCTTGACCTCTGTGCTTTGCCTGTTCTTCCAAGGCACCACCAACACTGTGGCCACTCCCAAACAAAAGCAGGCTTCTTAAGGGTTCCTTTTATCTCCTTATGGTTTCCTCCACTGCTGTATGCCCAGTGTAAACCCTATCCTCCATTCAAAAAAGAAATATAAGTAGAGAAGTCAATTTATGCTAAATTGTTAATATCTTAATAATGCCAGAATAATTTTAGAGCCACAGAGATCTTAGGGTAAAATCAGGCTCCACAATTTAGTAGCTGTCTGGCTTTGGATAAATTACATAATCTCTGTGCTTCATTTTTCTCATCTATGGAATGGAAATAATAACAGTTCTTCCTTACTTTACAGAGTTGTGTGAAGATTGTGTGTGTGTGTGTGTGTGTGTATCTGAAACTTAGCAAGCATTATTTAAGTATCTGCTATTAAAGAAAAATGTCACACAGTTTAGTAAAAGGAATGGCAGATCCAAATTTGACTTCTGTGATGTGGGCAAGTTACTTAACCTTTCTGAATCGCAAACTCCTTAGTGAAATAGGAATATTCCCTACTTTAAATAATTGGGTTAAGAATTTTTAATAATATATATAAAGCACCTAGGATATTGTCTGATGCAAAGCAAATGCCCTGTATGACATTAAATATTAGTTTTTGAAATTTAAAAGGTGATTTCAGCATATATTAATGTTCTTCTAATCTAATCAGCGAGATAGTAGCCTTGAGAGAGTGGCTTTATTAGAGAATGAGGCCTTCAAACTATCTTATAAATCAGACCAGCACTAATGATAGAAAATTATGGTTTATTCCAAAGATGATCACAGCAACATCTCCTTTTTCACATGCTCTTTTTACTATGTGACTTGACTATAGATATGGGCATATGGTCCCTTCCATTGAACTTGGGGTCTATGCGACTTCCAAACGTAGGTTATGAACGTGCCATTTACTTCTGC
The DNA here is from genome assembly GCA_963574885.1 of Lepilemur ruficaudatus. Classification (NCBI taxonomy): domain Eukaryota; kingdom Metazoa; phylum Chordata; class Mammalia; order Primates; family Lepilemuridae; genus Lepilemur; species Lepilemur ruficaudatus. The sequence goes on from CAUYRT010014344.1 coordinate 1,875, forward strand.
CTAATTTGGGTGATGCTAGCAACCATGTAAACAACAGAACTTCCCTGAGGTTACCATACGCTGAGAAAGTCCAAACTAACATATATGGAGAGTACACATGAAGGAATTCTAAGAATACATGATAAACTCCAAGCCAGAATTGCCCAGCTAAGCCTTTCTCAAATACCTGAAGCTCAGAAAAAGTGAGAAATAGTAAAATCATTGTTATTTTAACCCACAGAGCCTTGGAGTGGTTTGTTATGCAGTTTTAGATAAGAGATTCAGTGTGTGATGATTTTCTTATATTGTACTCTGTGGAGAGATCATTTATTATCTTATTTGACATAATTGCTCCAGGAAATAGATGTTAGCATTTCATTTATGCTTAAGAAATGAAAGGTATGAAAAGTTATGTGGTCTTTCAGAGGTCACACAGCCAAGAGCAGTGGCAGAGCAGGAACTCAAACACAGATACTCCAAGTTCAAGCCAAAAGTTAGTCTATTCATATTGCCCATCTAAGAGTAAAGGACTTTTAGAAGACCAACATAAAAATTGCTTATGATGCAGTTTTTCCTTGAATTCCAAATACCTTTTTGAAACTGAGATTATGTAAGCACATGTGATCTATTTCCAATTTTGCCCAGTGTTTTGGCTGATGGACTTCCATAGTTTGTATCATAATTATGAGTTAGTATTGTTTTTAACTACTTGATACGAAAAACTAAAGCATGTTCAATATTTACATTTCGTTTTAGTAGATCTCAGTCATTTTATTGTTATTCAGTTTCACATTGTGATTTTATGATTTCTCACTTGCATGAATATTAATCAGAATGGAAAATGTACTCAGTGATTTAAATACGTTATTTTAAGTATTTGGGGAAAAATCTAATTAGGGTGATATGTTCTGAAAAAAACAATATTTCTACAGAAATTGAAATTACTGCCATGTCGTTGTGTTCCCTGAAAGTGCACAGTGAACAAAGATAGCCAATTAAAGAGCATGATAACCACTCTTTTGAAATTCCCACAGGTAATTAAAAATGTTATGCTTTTATTTCATTGTGCATATTTTCAACATACAAAATATTTTTCTCCTCTCAATGAGTCTGATTACTGTTTATTTATAATTGGTCAAAGTGACTGAAGGATGTCTACAGAGCACTGTAAAGTGAGCATCAAAAATCATCTATCTTTTATATGTTGCCCCTCACATTCTCTAGGTTTCAACCTGGAGTGCTTCAGGGGCATGGGGCATGGGACCAAGGACTTGATATTTGATTTCTCCTCCTCAAAGTCTTCCAGTTGAGCATTCTATTACTCTGGTACCCTGGATCTCTTTCCCTTCAATGAATGTTTCAAAAAAGAAACATTTTGAGGATAATATTGGTTGGGATTTCTGTTATATAGCTATTTTTAGAAATCTTTGACTTGATACTTCCTAAAATTCAGATCGACATTACCAGCTTGCCTAGGATCACAGAATGTCAGATCCAGTAGGGCTCCTTGAATTCATTTAGTCCACACCCTTTTTGATGAATAATCAAATTGAGGCTCCAAGAGAGGAAGGACCTTGTTCACAGTCACATAGTGAGTTGGTGGCTGGCTTTTCCTACATCCAGAGCTCACTCTTGCTGACTCTTCTATGATCAGTGAGCCTCCTTCATCAACTTTTGCCACTGGGAAATTTTGCCCCTTCAGGCTCACCTGAATATATCATATATCAGCCTCACAAGGACTAGATATATGATTTTTAGTTCCTTTCCCATGCACTCTATGGTCCTTCAAACCCTCCAATAATCATATTGCCACAAACATTATAGGGCATACATATAATAGACTGCATGGAATTTGCAGATTAAATCCCAGAGTGACTTCACTCAAAGATGCACTAGTCCTACCTTACCTACTAAACACCATCTCTGCCCTCTGAAAACACCTTGACCATGCATGGGCAAGGCTATGGGTACTATAATGAATTTTCTTTCTAAGATTGAAGGCATAAGGAGTGTCTCCAAATTCTGCACCACCCCAGATAGCCATATTCCCAAGCAGATTCCTTTCCTACTTGCCTCTCAGGCTATTTTCTGTCTCTCCTTCTGGGCTAAATATTGCATTTGAACTCTCTCTCTCTCTCTCTCTCTCTCTCTCTCTCTCTCTCTCTCTCGGCTCTTGAACACCTCTTTTTCTCTCTGGAATGTCTAATGTGAGAATTTCCTTGCCTCAATACCCGCTGTTATGAGTCAGGCCAAACCCACTCAGGAGTGACTGAGAGTCCCAGGATCCTACTTGCTACAAAAGGAAGTTTGAATGTCCCCAAACTGAAAAAAACATCAATATTTTAATTAAACTTATTAGTTTGACTTAAACAAAGTTTTAATACTAAAAACATGTGGGTCATTTTTTGTACAATTAACCTAGACTTTGGCATTGTCTATATGGGACAAATTAAAATTTGAATAGTACCATTAAGTGGGTAATTCGGGAAATAAAACCTTGATTTGGGAAGAAACTAGTTTTTGTGAAGGCCTAAATTAGCCATATCCCCCTTCTATCTACACCAATTTAACAGATAGCTGCATTTTTTCAATGTGCGTCAGAGTCATTATCCTAGACCAAATGGAATTTGTTCAGTTTAGCAACAACCATTAATGTGGCCCCATGTGAGGTGTCAAGTGTCCCACCATGAACTTCATCCCTGAGATGAACCGTCACAGCTGCAGGGTTAAGAGATGGTCCCAGGCCAGTCATCATATATATGCATGACCACGATATGAGCATAAAGTACTCTGATAAAATGGAAATCACTTAATTAAATAAATAATGAACCCCTGAGATTTCACACATTACAGAGAAGTCCATCAATGCAAAAACAACCCCATTACGAATTTCTCCAAATGCACAGCACATAATAGAGGCAATATATACATCATGTTGAAAGAAAGGAGAAAAGAAGAAGTAATTATCTTAAGTTTGGCATTCCATATATCAGTTTTAATGAATATAAGTCATTTAAAATTTATTACAATCCTATTAATCAGTGCTTCTCAAACTTTAAAGAACACAGGAATCACACAAGGATCTTATAGAAAGTTCAGATTCAGATTCACTAGGCCCAAGATTCTGCATTAGAAAACAAGCTCCCTGGTGATGCCTACTACACTACTACACTGCGGGTCCACACACCATACTTTAAGTATCAAGGCTCTAAGGTAAATTTTCTCAATTAGTTTGATGCAGTATTTTTCTGAGAATAGAATATTATGGCCAGTGATATTTATGTCTACATCCCGCTAGGCTGGACCTGAGCCAGGGGCCTCAGGCAGCAAAGTTTACCCAAGTAGTTGTGCAAATGTTACCATTTTCTATGTATGCCAGGATTAGGGAAAGGTTTGGAGGTACAGCTCTAAATAATAATAGAGGTTTTCCATAATTCCTATCATTGCAATAAATTATTCTTAATCATAACATAGCAATAATTATCATACATTGCACAAGAACTGAGTCAAGTATGTTAACATGGGCTTACTTATATAATCCTTATAACAATCATCAAAGATCCATGCTATTATTTGTCACCAGGTAATCTCAAATATTCCCATGGCTTTGCACTTTAAATAGTATCCACATACTGATGATTCTTAAATTTATATCTGCAGCTCTGACTTCTCCCCTCAACTCCAAATGTTCTATCCAACTGCCTACTTGACATCTCCACTTGGAGATGGTCAAAATTTATAATGTGTTCTAAGAAGAATACATGTTCCTCTCCCAAGCTTCTTCTATTCAATTATTTTCCAGCCAAAAATCTAGGATTTTTTTTTTTACTTCTCATTTCCTCACCCTACACAGGTAATCCATTAGGAAATACTGTCAGTGCAACTTTCAAAATATAGTCTGAGTTAGTCGGTCTACTTCTGTCCATCTCCTCTGGCACCATCATCTCTTACTTGGATCAGTGGAATAGACTTCTGGCTGTTCTCTCTCTGCTCTTCTCTTTGAGTAGCTTTGGTTGTTTGGAGGGATGTTTGCAAGTGGCAGCTGGTGAGGCCAGACCAGTGGAGTGGAGGCAGATAATAATAGCAAATGTGTAGATTGCACTACTATGCCCCAGACAACTTGCTAAATACCTTGCATGTAAGTAACAGATTTAATACCATACTTATAATAACCTTCTAAGCCAAGGTATTTTATTATCCCTATTTTACAAATGAGGAAATTAATGTATAGAGGAATCATGTAACTTTTCCAAGGTCACCCAAGTAATGAACAGTGGAACCAGGATCAAACTCAGGCAGTATGACTCTAGAGTATGTGATTTGAACTCCTCTGCTCTATATCCTCTGATGTAAGGCTTTATGTGTCACACAGTAAGGAGTATGCAATATGACCTGAAGGCCAGGCAAATGATCATTTAAATTAACAAATCCACTAAGTCAATCTTGTGGTCCTTTTGTCTAAAGACAAATAAACAAAGTCAAGCAAATAATTATTTATAACTCTGTTAATCATTTGAGTGAAATGAATCAAAATAGGCACGTTACTTAAGTAAATAAGCAGCTTACCTTAGAAGCTGGGTATATTGCTAGTTCTGCCAGTTCACACCCACATCCTTGGGCAGGTGTCCTTAAGGAACTCCAATTGCTTTAGGTAAAGAACAGTAGTCTGGTGCTCTCACTTACTTATACCAATATATATTTTAATACTTTGCCTCAATGTATAATTCTAATTTGAATAAGAAATAGAAGAGTATGAATAGCAGCCTCTTTCATGATTGTAACAATACCTTGCCTAGTCTGAAAAATATCTCCCAAGAGACTTGGCTTATACTTAACTCACCTCTTAGGAAATAAAACCTGGAATGTCATTCAGTACATTTGTGGCAGCAATCAGTCAATGCAGTATGCTAATTAAAAAGATTTATTCATGCCAATCACTTGCCTCTAAGGGTTTGATAGGAAAGCCACATAATGAAGAAGGCACATGTTCCCATGGTACCTTTTGCATGTGACTCTTTCAGCACTGTTCATACTGTATATCATCATTGTCTGCTTATTTGGCCATCTCCACCACTGGAAGCTCCCCCAGAGGAGGAATCATACTTTTTCAGCTTTAGATCCCAAGCACCTAGAATAGTGCGTAGAAAAGAATGAGTCATTAGTAAATGATTATTGGATAAGTAAAGTGGCCTTTGACATAGCTGATCAGTCTTTCCTTCATAAATATCTTTATTTAGCATCTGAGACACTACTTTCTCCTGGCTTCTCTCGTATGCTTACTGGCTACTTCTTTTAAGTGTCCCAAGCTCCTACACACACTCCTTGGTTAAACTTAATACAGTCTCATCACTTTAAATTTCATCTATATGTTGAGGATTCTAAAATCTTTATCTTTAGCCCAAGCCTCTCACCTGAACTCTAGATTCATATAGTCAACTGCCTACTCTACATCTTTATTTTGATGTCTAAGCACAAACTTAATACATTAAATGCCTAACCCTTGATTTCTGTCCCCTAGCCTTCTGCTCGTACAATCTTCCCCATCTCAGTAAGTGAAAACATCAGTTTTCAATAGCTCGGGGAAACATTTGCAGTCTTACAGCAATACCAAATCTGTCAACCAAGTCCTATTTTCTTTATCTTCAGACTCTATTCCTAATTCAACCATTTTTTACCACCTCCACTGCTACCATCCTAATTCAAGCCACAATCAATCTCTTGCCTCAGTTATTGCTGAAACCTCCTAACTGGTCTCCCTGTTTGAACCCTTGTTCCCCTACCATCATTCTCAACACAGCAGCGAAGGTGACCCTTTTAAAACCTAAAGCAGATCATGAAACTTCCCTGCTAAAAACCATTTAACTGTTTCCAAGCACATTGAGAACAAAATTAAATTTCCATACAATCCTTCACAGGCACTACATAGCCTGTCCAGCTTCCATCTGTCTGACATCACCTCCAATTGAACACTCTACTCCTAGTTCACTCTTCCAGCTATACTGGCCTCCGTGATGTTTGGGAGAAAATACAAACCACATTTGTGTTGCCTGGAATGCTCTTACTTCATATCTCCATAATTTTCTTCAACTCTCTTCTCAAAGTCTTTTTTTGAAAAAAGCCTCCCCTGACCACCCAGTATGAAGTAGTCCATTCCTCACTTTCACCAAGTTCTGCCCCTTTTACTCTGAATCAGTTTCTTTTCATAACACTTATTACTACCTGTCATGTTATATACTTGGTTGCTTTTTCTTATTTTCTATGTCTCCCCTCTGGGCAATAGGCTCCATGATAGCAGGGGGTTTGTGTATTTCTAGCACACAGAACAGTGCCTGGAACAGAGTGGGCACTCAGCAATTTTTTAAGAGACTGATAAATAAAATGGCATATTTTAGAAAGCAAAAAATAAATTATATTTTTTACCTGTAGCTGGTGAAATAACTTTCAAATCCCTAGAATCTGTGAATTAAAACTGCACTCCTCATCTAACTTTGTAACCAACTAGACTATTGGCACTGCCTCATACATTGTTGTGTCTCTATTGCTTAGGATAGAAGTGGGATGTGTAACGTACTCAATAAATGTTGAATTAATGAATATATTTTACTATTAGAAAAAAAAAAGCCTAGCTATTTCAACTTGTGCCCCCTGGGTTGATGTGAGGCAGGCTTGTTAAAGGGGATTGTAAAACACTTTACAATTGTCTGGCACTAGGGCCATGCTTGATAGCAGTTGGATTTTTATTTGAATGGAGTAGCCATTAGCACTGTGGTTAGTTCGGTGATCTGACTCATCCACAAAAGCTCCTTCGTGTGGCTTAGCAGCCTTTCTCTTTTGAGGGAATTACCTGCTTGCCTTTGCAGAATGGGAAGTTAGGAGTATTATAGATGCAATCACAGCACTGTAAAAGAGTTAAGATATATAAAGCTTTATATTTATGACAAACTAAAGTTATTTGTGATGATCCAGAATCATAAAATCTAATCGAAAATATAAATGAAATTAGGGCTGAATATCAGGAAAATTCAGTTAATATATAAAAATGCTTATTTTTAAAAATATTCATCAATATTGAAAAATTCATGCTTTTAAAAATCACATAATACTCATTTTTAGATATTTTATTATGATTTTTTGAATGTTATTTTCTTAAAACTTTAGCATTTTCTAAATATAGGGTGACCATAAAATGTATTATTTAAACTGGGACTCCTTGAAAGTGAAAGGGGGCTCTAATAATACTTGTAACTGACCACTGGAGCAAACAGACAGCCTCAGGCCATCTGAGAAAAGAAGTCCCTCTGCTCAAATATATGTTGAATAACTGTTATGTAGATAAATTTGGTGAAAAAACATCCAGATTCTGACTTTTGTTCAGGTTATAAAAAAATAGCCAAAACATTTAATTCAATGACTTGTATCATATATATTAATATTGATGTTTCTTTTTCCCCGTGTAACTTCATTTATTACACACAAACATTTTATCATTTTTGACAGAGGAAGAAAGAGATTATACAACCAATCTGAGGCCCCCACAGATCAGTCAAAAGAACTAGGATTAAAACCAATGTGTCTGCACTTTTAAGTCAGATAATAAATGTAGACTTGAGATTAAAATACTGGTATGTCTCACTTCAGCATCCATATTCTCTTCACCCACCTCACAGCAACTTTTAATAATCCTAAATGGATGGGGATTAAATTAAATAATATTGGTCGTGAGTTGATTAGTATTGAAGCTGAACAATGGGTAACTGGAAGTTTGTTACACTATTCTGAGTGATTTTTGTTTATATTTGTCATTTTCCACAATAAAAGAGTATGTTTTAAATTGCTTTTGATCCTTTAACTCCACTAACTCCAACTTTCCTTCAATGCTAGGTTTAGTATTAAAGTGCTGCATTGCTATTTATTTCTTTAATTTTTATGATGAGAAAATTAATACATATTCATTTAAAAAGTAGAAAGTACAAGAGTATAAAACAGAAAATAAAAATTATTTAAAATCTATTCAACCAGAAATGAATATTTAAGTATCCGAATGTCTTATCCATTCTATTTTTTTTTCTATTTATTGTGACATAAAATATACACAACAAAATTTACCACATTAACCATTTTAAAGTATATAACTCAGTGGCATTATATATATTCATAATATTGGGTAACCATCAATACCATCTAGTTTCAGAACCTTTTCATCACCACAAAGGAAATTGCAAACCCAATGCAGTCACTCTTCATTCCCCTCAGTCCCTGGCAACCACTAGTCTGCCTTCTGTCTCTTTGGATTTGCCTGTTTGGGACATTTTATATAAATGTGATCATATAGTATCTGGCCTTTTTGACTGTTTTTTTCACTTACCCTAACTTTTTCAAGTTTCACCTATATGGCATCACTTATCAGTACTTCATTCCTTTTATGAATGAATAATATTCCATTGTCCATCACAAATCCATCACATTTCATCTATCTATTCATCAACTTACCACAATTGGGGTTGTTTCTCCCTTTTGGAAATTGTGAATAATACTGCTATATGCAATATATTTGAGTTAACTTTTTAGTTTGAGACAATATTTCCTTCATTTCCAGTTGTAATAAATAATATAGAGGAATCCCCCCATACTCTTTATTCACTTTCCCCCAATGGTAACATTTTACAAAACTATAATACAATCACACCACCAGGATATTGACATTGGTACAGTCAAAATATAGATTAGTTCATTACCACAATAATAAGTCATGTTGCCCTTGCATAGTCATACTGACCTTTCTACTCCTACTACCCTCTCATTAACTCCTGGCAACTACTAATCCATTCTCCTCTATAATTATTTTCAATCAAGACCATTATATAAATGGAATAATACAATATGCAATCTTTTGGATTGGCTTTTTCACTCTGCATTATACTCTGGAGTCTATCCAGGTTGCTTCATGTGTCAATATTGTATTCTTTTTTAATTGCTCAGCAGTATTCCCAAGTATCAATGCACAACCATTTGTTTAAACGTTAGAGGACATTTGAGTTGTTTCCAGTTTGGGGTATTATAAAGAAAGCTTCTATAAACATTTTTGTGCAGGCTTTTGTGTGAACACATGTTTTCATTTCTCTGGGACAAATGCCCAGCTGCACATATAACTTTTTTTTTTCTTTTTTTTTTTTTTTTAAAGAAACTGCCAAAGTGCTTTCTAGAGTGGCTTTACCTTTTTGTAATTCTCACAAGTTATGGATGAGTGGTTCAGGTTCTCCTGATTCTTGCCAGCATATGGCATTGTTACTATTTTGTATTTCAATCATTTTGGTATCTCATGTGGTTTTAATATTTATCTCTGAGTGGATACAGATGTTGAATATATTTTCATGCACTTATTTGCCATTTGTGTATCCTGTTTGGTAAAATTTTCTGGGCTTTTTCTTAACCCCTTGTTACCACAACGTACAACTTCCCCCACTATCTACATTCCCCACTAGAGTGGCACATTTTTTACAGTTGATGAACCTGCATTGACTCATCATTATCACCCAAAGTTCATAGTTTATATTAGGGTCCAATCTTGGTGTTGTACATTCTATAGGTTTGGACAAATGTAATAATGATATATTCACCATTATAGTATACAGAGTAGTTTCACTGCCTTAAACATCCTCTGTGCACTGCCTATTATCCCTTCATCCCCTCAACCCTTCCATCCCTTCATCCTCAACGCCTGGCAACCACTGATATTTTTACTGTCTATGGTTTTGCCTTTTCCATAATGTCATAGAGTTAAAATCATATAGTATGTGGCCTTTTGAGGCTGGCTTCTTTCACTTAAGAATATGCATTTCAGGTTGCTCCATATCGTTTTGCTGGTTGACAGTTCATTTCTTTTTAGTACTTAATAATATTCTATTGCCTGTATGTACCACAGTTTTTTTATCCATACACCTACTGAACGATGTCTTGGTTACTTTCAAGTTCTGGCAAGTATAAACAAAGCTGCTATAAACATTCATGTGAAGGTTTTTGTATGGACATAAATTTTTAATTTATTTGGGTAAATACCAAAGAATATGATTGCTAGATCATATAGGAAGAATATGTTTAGTTTTGTAAGAAATCGCCAAACTGTCTTCCAAAGTGGCTGTAACATTTTGAATACCCAACAGTGATGGGTACCTGTTGCTTCACAGCCTTGCTGGTATTTGATGTTGTCTAGGTTTTGGATTTTGGGTTGCCTATTTTCTTATTGTTCAATTTTAAGAATTCTTTGTATTTTATAGATAACAGTCTATTATCAGCTGTGTCTTCTGCAAACATTTTCTCTGTGGCTTGCCTTCTCATTCTCTTGACATTTCTTTCACAGAGCACAAGTTTTTAATTTTAATAAAGTTAGGACATCAATTATTTTTTTCATGGTCAGTACCTTTGGTGTTATATCTTTAAAAGTCATGACCATACCCAAGATCATCTAGGTTTTCTCTTACGTTATCTTCTAGAGATTTCACGCTTCTGCATTTTGCATTTATGTTTGTGATCCATTTTAGTTAATATTGTGATGGGTTAATGTTCTGTGCTGAGACTCTTTTTTTTTAATGTGAATATCCAGTTGCTCCACCACGATTTGTTGTTCTTTGCTCCATTGTATCACCTTTGTCAGAGATCAGTTGACTATATTTATGTAAATCTATTTCTAGGCTCTATATTCTGTTCCATTGATATATTTGTGTATTCTTCCACCAATACCGCTCTTTCTTGATTACTATAACTTTTTAGTAAGTCTTGAGGTTGGATAGTGTCAGTCCTCTGACCACTCTTCTCTTTCAATATTGAGTTGACTATTCTGGATCTTTTATCTTTCCATTTAAACTGTAGAATTAGTTTGTCAGTATCCACAAAATAACTTGCTGGGATTTTGTTTGAAATTACACTGACTCTGTAGATTAAATTAGGAAGAACTGATCTCTTAACTATGTTGCTTCTTACTACCTATGTACATGGGATATCTCTCCATTTAGTTACTTATTCTTTGATAGCTTTCATTAGCGTATTATAGTTTTACAGATTTTATACTGTTTTTACATTTATATCTAAGTATTTTACTTTGAAAGGTAAGGTAAATTATAATATGTTTTTAATTTCAGCTTCCACTATTTCCTTGCTGGCTTATGCGAAAGTGACTGACTTTTATATATTAACCTTGTGTCCTGGAACATTGCAATAATCACTTACTGATTCCAGGATGTTTTTTGTCAATTTTTAAAAATTTTCTGCATAATCATGTCATCTTCAAACAAAGACAGATTTAGTTCTTCCTTCTCAGTATGTATACTTTTTATTTCCTTTTCTTGTTTTATTGAATAAGCTAGGGCCTCAAGCATAATGTTGAAAAGCAGTGGTGACAGGGGTCATCATTCCTTTGTTCCTGATACTAGCAAGAAAGATTTGAGTTTTGCACCATGAAGGAGATTGTTAACTGTAGGGATTTTGTAGAAATTCTTTAGTTTTACTCATATATTATGTAGAAGTGTGTTGTTTAATGCACCAATCTTATTTTGTGATTTTCCAGCTATCTTTTTGTTATTGATTTTTACTTTAATTCTGTTGTGGTCTGACAGTAGACATTGTATGATTTCTATTCTTTTTGATTTGTTAGGGTATTGTGTTATGGCCCAAATGCGGCCTATCTTGATCAATGTTCCATATGAGCTTGAGAAGAATGTGTAATCTGCTGTTGTTCAATGAGTAGTCTATAGATGTCAATTATACTCAGTTGATTGATGGTGTTCTTTAGTTCAGCTATATCCTCACTGATTTTCTGCCTACTGGATTTGTCCATTTCCAATATAAGAGAGATAAAGTCTCCAATTATAATAGTAGATTCATTTAATTCTCTTTGCAGTTCTATTAGTTTTTCTCACAGGGATTTTGATGCACTGTTGTTAAGCACATACACATTAATTATTATTATATTTTCTTAGAGTATTGATCCCTTTATCATTAAGTAATATTCTTATTTATCTCTGGTAATTCTCTGACAATTTTTCTTATTCTGAAATGTATTATGTCTGAAATTAATATTGCTACTCATATCTTCTCTTGATTAGTGTTAGCATGGTATGGCTTTCACTATCCCTTCAGTTTTAATTTATTTGTATATTTATATTTAAAGTTCCTTAAAGATTTACCATATGAGCCAACAATTCTACTTTGGAGTATTTATCCAAAATAATTGAAATCAGAATGTCAAAGAATATTAGCAGTCCTTTGTTCACTGAAGCACTAATCACAATAGCCAAGATGTAGAAACAGCCTAAATGTCCACCAACAGATGAATGGATAAAGAAAATGTAATATATGCACACAGTGGAGTACTCATTCAGTGTTAAAATGGAAGGACAGTCTGCCATATGTGACAACATGGATGAACCTTGAGGACATTATACTAAGTGAAATAAGCCAGTCACAGAAAGGAAAATATTGTATGATTCCACCTGTATAAGGTATTTAAAATAGTCATTTCATAGAATCAGATAATGAAATGGTAGTTACCAGGAACTGGGGGAGAGAGAAATGGGAAGTTACTAACCAATGTGCATAAAGTTACAGTCAAGCAAAATGAATAAACTCTAGAGATCTGCTGCCCAGTATTGTACTAGTAGTCAATAATAATGTATTATACACTTAAAAATATGTTAACAGAGTAGATCTCATGTTAAGTGTTCTTACCACAATAAAGTTTTTTAAAAAGTGGATTTATTCAAGAAAACATATAGTTGTATCTTGTTTTTTTGATCTACTCTGATAATCTCTGTTTTTTAATTAGTGTATTTAGGCCATATAGACCAAAGTGACTGTTGATATACTTGGATTACTATCTAGAATATTTGTTACTGTTTCCTATTTTTTGCTCTTGGTTTTGTCCCTGTTTTTATCTTCTACACTTCCTCTGTCATTGGCAGTTTTAATTGAGCATTATATATGATTCCATCTTATCTCCTTTCTCAGTATATCAATTACAATCTTGTTAAATCTTTTTTAAATAGTTGCCCTAGAGTTTGCAATATATGTTTATAACTGATCCAAGTCTACATTCAAATAATATTGTACCACTTTTTGAGTAGTGCAAGTACTTATAAAAATGAAATTTTCCTAATTACTCCCTTCCACCCCTTGTATTATTACTGTCATTCATTTCACTTGTACACAGTCGTGTATACCCATATGTGTGTTTGTACCTATCTATATATCTATCTATGCATACATGATGAAATACAGTTGGCTTTTCATATCCACAGGTTTCACATTGGCAGACTTAATTATATGTGAATCAATAAAACCGCATTTGCAGGATATGAAACCCATGAATACAGAAAATTGACTTTTCTTATTCATGGGTTCCAGGAGGCCAACTGAGGTACCTGAGCATTCATCAATTTTGGTATCCATGGGGGTCCTGGAACAAATCCCCCATGGATACTGAGGAATACTTGTGTATAAAGCTGCTATTACTGTTTTGAAGAGCTATTAACTGTTAGATTAATTAAGAAATGAAAAATTTTTTTTTACCTTCACTTATTCCTTTTCCTAATGATCTTCATGCCTTTATGTAGATCTGCATTTTTGGCCTATATTCTTTCTCTCTGAAGAATGTCTTCTAATACAGCTTGCAAGGCAGTTCTATTAGCAAAAAATTCCCTCAGATTTAGCTGTCTGAAAAAGACTATTTCTCCTCTGAAGGATGAATTTGCTGAAGGCAGACTTCTAGGTTGATGTTTATTTTTTCCCAACACTAAGCATTTTACTTCACTCTCTTCTTGCTTACATGGTTTCTGAGTAGAAGTCGAATGTAATTCTTATCTTTGCTCACCTACAAGTAAGGTGCTTTTCTATTTGTTTTTTTTAAAGATTTTTTTCTTTATCTTTGGTTTTCTGAAGTTTGAATATAATGTAATTATATGTAATTTCTTGGGCATCCATCCTGCATGATGTTTTTTGAGCTTCCTGGATCTTTGGTTTGGTAATTTGGGGGTAGTTTTCATTCACTATTGCTTCAAATATTTAATATATTCCTTTCTGATTTTCTTCTCTTTGTAGTATTCCTGTTACCTGTGTGGTATACCTTTTGTAGTTGTTTTGGGATATTCTGTTCTGTTTTTTTCCAGGTATTTTCTTTTTGTTTTGCAGCTTAGCAAGTTTTTGTTCTCACATCCTCAAACTCAGAGATTCTATCCTCAGCTTTGTCTACAAATAAGCCCATCAAAATCATTCTTCACTTCTGTCACAGTGTTTTTGATCTGTAGCATTTAAAACAATTCGTATAATTTCTCTCTCTCTGCTTCCATTATCCATCTGTTCTTGAATGTTGTCTATTTTTTCATTAGAGCTTTAGAATATTCATTATAGTTATTTTCAATTCCTGTTCTGTTAATCTGATAATTAGTTTCTATGTGCCAATGTTTTTATTTGTATTTCTTTTATTTTATCCTTTTTAAAGAGAATTAGAGGGTACAAGTTGAACTCTGTTACATGTGTATACTGTATAGTGGTAAAGTCTGAGCCTTTGTACCCATCACCTGAATTGTGTTGTGATAATCCTGCCATACCTGACGCTGGTTCTGATGCTTGTTCAGTCTCTTCAAAGTGTTTTTTGCCCTTTAGTATGGCTTGTAATTTTTTTGTTATAAATGAGCATGATGTACTGGGTAAAAGGAATTGCATTAAATAGGACTTTGGTAATGTCGTGGTGAGGCTTAGAGGGGAAAAGAAGTATTCAATAGTTCTTTGATAAAGTCTCGATCCTTTTGTGAGCTTGTGTCTCTGACCTGTGAACTTCGCAAGTGATTCTCAGTATTTCCCCCAGTTAAGTGGGGCACCATGTTTAGATGGGACTGGAGTTGGGTATTTCCCTACCCCCAGGTAGGTTGATCTCCACAAATAGGCTATGATTTAAAATAGTTTCTCCTGAAGACAGCCCCCATTAAGAAGAACAGGGTTCTCTGGTGTATTTCAAAATGGTTCCTTTGTTAGAATCATGAGGGGATTTTTCTTCATTATTCACTGTGAAGATTTGGTAGAGCTCCTGGAGGTAAAACTCACAAGACCATGAGACCTCCCTTGTAACTGGATGTTCCTGCAGATTTTACTGTCAGACTTGTCCACACTGAAACTTCAGCAATTTTTCAGTTATAGTTCAGGTTTTCCTACCCCAACACTGATTCTTATAGACATTTCTGCTCATGAGTTCTCCTCCAGAGTATTGTGATTATTTTTATCTGCCTGTCTGTATCTCCAATTTGGGGGCAGTTGTTTGCCCTGTGACTTCATTTCCCTCATGGATCTAAGGAGAATTGTTGACTTTACACTTGTTGTTAGGCCTGAGTGGAGATTTCTAAGCTACTTATGTGCTAGACTGAAAACCAGAAGTCAGATTATTTGTTTTCTACTGTTGAGTTTTGAGTGTTCATCCTATATTGTAGGTAGAAGTTCTTTTTGATATATTGTTTGCAAATATGATCTCCAAATCTCCAGCTTGTCATTTCAGGGTCTTACAAAGGTTTTTTGTTGTTGTTTTGTGGTTTTTTTTTCCAGATAAAAAATTTCCATTTTTGATTATTTTTTTTTTCCATTTATGGGTCATCCTTTAGTTAAGTCTAAAAATTCTTTTGCTAGTCCAAGTTTCTGAATATTTTCTCTTTTACTTTCTAAAATTTTTATAGTTATGCATTTTATAATTGTCATTTAATTTCACAATCCATTTTGAGGTTTTTTTTTAATAAACTGCGAGGTTTAGATCATTTTGCCCTATGGGTGTCCCATTACTCTAGCACCATTGGTTGAAAAGAATTTATTCTTCTATTGACTTGCATTTGCACATTTTTCAAAAATCAATTGGGCATAGTTTTGTGTTTCTATTTCTGACTTCTCTATTCTGTTCCATCCATCTATCTGCCTATTATTCAGTCAATACAACACTGTCTTTATTACTATAGCTATATAATTAGCTTTAATGTTGGGTAGAGTGATTCATACCACTATATTCTTGTCAAGATTGTTTTAGCTATTCTGGGGTCTGTACACTTCCATATAAATTTTAGAGTAAGATTGTCTATATTGTCAAAGTTTGCTAGAATTTTAATAACAATTGCATTAAACCTATAGATAAGTTTGCAAAGAATTGATACATTTAACATGTTGAGGATTCTAATGTATAAAAATGGTATGTCTCTCCAATTATTTACACGTTTAATTATTTTCATCAGCATTTTGTAATTTTCAGCATTAGATCCTGTACATATTTTGTTCAGTTAATACATATTTACCTAATATTTTATTTTCTTTGGAGATATGGTAAATGGTACTGTGTTTTTAATTTTGTTTATTTATGTTCATTGTTTATACATAGAAATGTGACTACTCAGTAGGTCTTTTTCATCTTGGTTGAGTTCTGGTAATTTTTTATTTTAGGGTACTTGATGCATTTGTTCGAACTTGTTGCGTGTATGAGTTTACGGCTATTCATAAAATTTTTTATTATTTTAGTGAATACTAGACATATAGTCATAGCACCTATTTTATTCCTGAATTTTGTGATTTGTGTATTTTCTCTGTTTTTGCCAGTCTTGTTAGAGATTTGTTATGTTTGTGGAATTTTCCAAAGATTATATTTGATTATTAAATTTCCTTTATTGTTTCCTGTTGTAAGTTTCATTGATTTTTGTCCTTACCTTTATTATTTCCTTCCTTGCTCTGCTTGCTTTATGGATGGGAATTCAGATAACCCATTAGTCTCTCTAATACCTTCTCAAAGAAAGTGGAGCACCAAGTTGCACAACCTCACTGCCTTTTAGTGGGGATGTAAGTTTATCTTCTTAATATTATAAAGGATGACTCACACGACTTTGTAGCTGCAGGGTAGAAACTGAAGCTCAGCTTATTTCTGGGTCCCACTGATATTAGGGAAGGTTAAGAAGAGGAAGCAGAGTGCCAACCAGTCTCACCTCCCACCGCAGTGTTAAACCCCATTTATGTTGGGTATGGAGATTCAGCTTCTTATTGGGCCCAGATGATGCCAGAAGTGGCATGTTCGGTCTTGCCGATGCCTGATAGCTCCCCACTGTGCCCTGCTGACACTAGTTGTTAAACCTAGAGGGGAGTAGTACCACTTTTAACTGCCTCATTAAATCTTGTTGCTGTTGGGTAAGGCTAGAGGCTCAGCTTGCTGCTAAACTCCACTAATGCTATCCTGCTGATAGAATCAGAGCCCCAACTGCCTCCACTTGGTAGGAAATGACAGATTATCTCTTTACTAGGTGCTGCTGACACTACTGTGCAGAAGAAACAGATAAAAGCAATGTGAACCTGCTGGGTGAGTGATGGAAGATCAACATCCTGCTTATCCCCACTAACCATACAGCAGAGGAATGGAAGTGCACCACCTGCTTCAGCAGAGAAGAAGGTAGAGTAGAATGTCAGCTCTTTCCTCAGTCCCACTGGAAGCATGGGGGTGAGGCAGTTTTTCCATTGGTAATTGTCAGGAGTAGGGTTGATATTGAAAACATTAAGTTTTCTGTTATGTTTGGCCACTCTTTTTCTATTCCTGTGGCTAGGGAAAACAGAGTTTTCATGGAGCTGTTTTTGACAACATCCATTGTCTGTTCTGAGTTGGAGGCCTCTGCACCGCCCTCTACAGGATATGTGGAAGACAGTAAGGAAACCTGGGAACTCCCTACCATGTTGGTCCTCAAATCTCAAGGTCCCACTGCAGTCTACCATCTTCTTTTCATCTTTCTGAGGCTTCTTATGCTTATTTGCTATAGCTAGAATTTTTTAGTTATAGAGGAATAGGGCTGTTCCATTTTGGTAAAACCAGAAGTAGTCACTCAGAGTTCAATTTTATGCTTATAAATAATATATTTTTTTTCATAAAGAGGCTCAATATAGAGTAAATTTGTTTCTCTAAAGAATTTGAAAAGATTCTTAGAAGGAATTTTGAAGAATATTAAAAGAAACACTTAAGATCTAAAGTCATAGTTGGTTTGCTTGTTTGATTTTTAATTTGTAAAATGAGAAAGTTGAACTAATTGTCTTCTAATATCTTTCCAGCTCTGGCAATCTAGGAATCTAAGTGCATTCTAGAAGTAGAATAAATAACGGGTCCAACCCACTTAGTATACACTTTCAGTTTTCATCATTGCATTAAATCTTCAGAGACAGAATTTGACCTTTTAACTTCAGGATCTAAGATTTTCTATTTGACAGATATTTATTGATATTTATCCAAGCTACACAAAAGGTATATTTAGTTTCTACATGCAAATCTCTGGACTTAGTTCAAATAGGATGTCTGTGGTTGAGTAACTGGAGTATCAATATAATTATAATTATTAGAAGCCTGCATCATAATAGAAGCACATATGTTCAGATCAAAGCTTCAACCTTGTGTGATGTTTCAGAGAGGAGGGGTCATCTTAGTTAAGGCAGCATGAGCTCTAAAGTACATAGACCTCCAACTATGTACATGTTGGAGTGAAATCCAATTTGCTTGCTTCTTACTTGTTTGAACTGGAAAAGTCATTTAAACTTAGATGTCTCATCTCTAAAACAATAACATTTATTCATCTCATAAATCTGACACAAGGATCACACAAAGAATATAGGCAAACTTCCAATATAGTTTTTGGAAAAGATAAGCACTCAGCAATGGCAACTAATGATAAAAAAAGTCATCAGGAAAATACATGTCATCATCATCTTCTTCATCATAATCATCATCATGTGTATTCTTAGGCTATGTAGTAGAGAGTGATTAGTAAGAACAAAAGTTCCTGATTTTTACTGTATAAATTCAAGTGCCTTCCACTAGCCGTGCCCTTGTCTTCCACTAGCTGTGTGACCTTAAGCAAGTTACTTAATCTCTCTTTACCCCAGTTTCACCACCTTCTGTAAAAGAGAAATGATAATATTACCCACTTCATAGGGCTACTGTGATAATTAAATAAGCTAAATGTATGGAAAAAACTTACACTCATGTTTGGCATATATTAAGTACTCAATAAATATTCAAAATCATTGTTTATATCTATAAATTTATTGCAGTCTCAGATAACCTGATACTGGAATATCAAGTCACTTCAGTCAACATAGAAAGAAACATGATTTCTAACTGAACAGATTGACTGTTCTCACATCAGGCAGTCAATCATGCTTTCACTTTGTCAGCTATGTAAATACTTTAGATGCCCTAAATTACTCTAGTGAATATAAGACATCTGCTTTAAAATGGAAACTACTTCAAACAGTCACCAGGGCTGTTTTTCCTAAGTACCCTAACCATTTTTAGGTACCAAAGATCTGGAGGTCCTGATTTGAATATACCAATTTCTATAAGTTTACAGAGTTCAGAGCCGCAGTCAAAGGCCTTTCCATCAACCGCAACCTAAGGTCTTGAGGAAGATGGAAAGTTTTCATATAGTTCCACAAAATAATAGTAAAGTCTCAAACTTTTCTGATAATATCCAAAACAAAGCTTTAAAATTGCTCCCATCAGTGTCTTCTTGTGAAACTAGTATGCCACCAACCATATTTAAAACATAAAGATTATATTCAAAAGTGATGACAAAAATACATTCACATTCTGATGATGACGATATAAAATTGCAGCACTATCTTTAAGAAAATGATCTGCAGTTTTCTCAAGGACCATGAAAGACTTTATTAATATTAAATGACATTTTTACTGACCACCTCCCTTTTCTCCCATCCCACACTGGGCATACCCATCCTCTGAAGACTAAAGATATTTATAATTGGCTTATTTATAACAAGAAATGATTACCTTTGCTCACCAATAGAGAGACAGTTAAGTAATTGATCTATTGAAGGCTATATTATAAATTAAAAATGTTATCTATGGAAACTTTAGTAGCATGGAAAAATAACTGTGATGTAATGTTAGATATCAAAAATACTATGCAAACATGTATCTGGGCAATGTTTTAATGATGCAAAGTATGCACACATATTGTCAGCAATTGTGGTGGACACAGAAATATAGAAAAATCTCATCTTCTGGGTGATGGAAATATAGATACAATTATTCCCATTGATTCTCTTTAACAGTTGCTGTGACTAGAAAGTAGAATCAAATCCTGCAAAGGAATTTGCATTTATTGGCTTTTTTTTTTCTTCTTCTAATCACATTTCTGTCTCCTACCTCCAGACGGCAGTACTGCTAATGGGCTTTAGGGATGCTGAGTATGAGCTGGAAAGACCTGGCTTGTAGATTGACTGAGGAAATCAACAATGAGCCTTCTTGCCTCTTGGAAAAGACAGTTTTTCAGTAGGGTAAATTTGTGAAATTAACAGGCAAAGGAAGCCCCTCAAACATAAAATTAGGTTCAGATTCTCCTACAAATAGTGATCTCAAGGTGCACTACCATGATCATTCCCAAATAAATATTATATATATTTTTTTAAAAAATAAAGACAAAATCATTGAAAACAGATTTAAGGAATGTTTCTATCTGATGATATAACAACATTTTTATTCTTTTCAACACACTCAGTCTCTCTCTATAACCCCCCAAACCCCATACTTGGTCCACTGACATGCTTGCTTTCTTTTTCCACCACCATAATAAGGTTAAATTAATTCATACTGATGTATAAATTTTGCTGATAACTAAAATTGGTGCACCTCTGCTGTCGCATGATACCCAGATTTACCTTTCCGAACCAATGAACGCATTTTCCCGACTGCCAGAGTATTGACTGCTGACAGTTCAGAGCTGAGTCCCCTCCTACGAATTACTCTTTCCTGTCTGAGGTCACACTTCTTTGCTGGGGGCAGCCAAATACAGTGACTATTTCATGTTGGGGATACAAGTTCATTGCCTCATTTGAGGGTACCTTCAAGGTGCTATCCCAGCTCCAGAGTTCCCTATGGGGCTCAGCTGCACTCTCAAACTACAATACAACTTCTCCCTCTGTTCAACCCTGCTTCTCCACTTCCTTATAGTGTCATTTCCCAGTAGACCTCCTCCAAACAAATCATTCATTGCCGTAGGATCTGTTTTCTGAGAACCCAACCTTCAACACATTTCCAGTGTAATATTTAGAAAAGGTCAAAGACCACAGCAGAAAGTATGAATTTTTGATTGTGGAATTGCAGGTATCAGTCAGTAGGTGGAGAAGGATTGAAGGTGAATATTGGGAAAGGTCATCCCAGGACAGTCAGAATGTTTTTGTTTGTTTTTTTTTTTTTTTTTCTTGGTAGTGATTCCCTGGAGTGCTGTACTGAGAAGGATTCTCAGGCCAATTATTGTCTACCTTGGACAAGAAATGGGATGAGATAGCACACATCAGGCATTTATCAGTGTAGCAGTAATTATCCAATAAATGATATTTTCAAAATACATAATTTGTTGTCTCCTCATGTATTTATCTAAGTATCCATATAAGAAAATTGAATTATTAACCTTTTTGAAGTATGCATTCATTAGACTTAAGTACATGTACAATGTTCATCCATGACTTTTATCTATTTCCAAGACATTTCATCACCCCAGAAGGAAACTCTGTAGCCATTAAATGGTCAATCCTCATTCCCTTTTTCCCCACCCCCTGGAAACTACTAATCTGCTTTTTATTTCTGTGGATTTACCTAATCTAGAATCGTTATATCTTCTTGGAGAGTTGACCACATTATCATTATATCATAATGCCCCTCTTTATACCTGATAATTTCCCTTACTCTAAAGTCTGCTTTGTCTGAAATTAATATAGCTGGTCCACCTTTCTTTTTTTTTTAATATTTTTTTTTTATTGGGGGAAAACTACAAAGCATTTACAGTACAATGTTTATAGTCACAATTTGTAGTGAGCTGATTTCCGAAAATATATTACCACTCAAGTTGACTTATCTTGTTACATTCAAAAACCTACTCTGTCAAAGTAGTCCAGAGAGTACATACATAGTGCTCCAACTGTATCTACGTACAACCAACACTCCATTTTAAGTGT